>OZ034970.1:38927680-38970680 GCA_964030785.1 Siderastrea siderea
GCTTTTCTTCTCTTCTGAGTTTTCCTCTTTTTTCGCTTTTTGGAGTTAGCCCACGGACATTTCCGCGGCCTGTGGGTTTCCATAGCAAAGTCATAACTTAGAAAACCGGGCTCTAACGACAAAAATATAACATAAACGGACAAAGAACGCTTCGGGGAACAATAAACATGGAGGCTCTCCCATAAACAATCTTTTCCGCGAAAATCGTTCTGGATGGCTGCACTCGCATCAATTAGCTGTCAATCAAAAATAAATTTTCACTTCCGGTGGAAAGCGGTCATCCGATTTTCTTGGCGGATATTTGCTCTTTTTTCAAACTTCTTTTTCGGAATTAAAAGATTCCAAGGAAAAGCTTATTTTTATGGAAAAAAATAAAAGTCGTAAATTTACCATTTTTAACGTACACGGTAACCTTAAGCAAGCTCTTTTGAGCTTTTCTACTAAGATCCCCCATATTTACAGGACTATAGTAAGTTAACAATAGGAGGCAAATATAATACTAAGCTATGGATGTAGATCCAAAAAAGCTAAGTTACAACATCAATTGTCCAAGGGTTTGAATATATTATTTTTCCACCACCTAGTCAATATAATTATTTTGTATATATGCAGTTAATGACTTTTTAGACGCTCTGTAAGATTTTGATTTAATGAAACGCTGCTGAAAAGTCAACCGAATCGATCTAAAAGTGTTTCTCGAGGGTCAAGACCAACTTAAAGAAACATACGTATCCGAAGCAAGCTTTCTGTCCGGAAAGCACTAACATTGTAGATTTCGTAGAGAAAACATTTTTTTAGCATTTTATTGTTGCTTCCGCGACACGTTTCTCGTGTGACCAAACTGGCAAAACATTTGCTTCCGCGACATTGTTCCTGTAACAATGTTCTTTTCCCCCCTTAAACAGGTTAAGTGGAAGGCACTGTATTTTGAGCCTACAAAAATTCTGTTATTGTTTATATTAGAGCAGTTTTCAGTTGAGTACCGAAAGGAATGTTCTGTTTGCTTGGTTTTGCCTTACTCGCTCAGCGATTAGTTAAATTTTTTCAACCAATCAAATGTAAAACCAAAATCAATCGGGACTTTCTCGCACATGTTATTGTGCGCTTGACGCTAATTACATGTATTTGCTCCTACTTCTGATTGACACATTGTGTTGTTTGTGTCTGTCGCGATTGGTCAGGATGTTTACTTTGGTTTTGGTTTTACCACAGTTAGGACAATCCTAATCATGTTTTTTTTTGTCTACATATATATTTTTCTTGCTACATTACGATTAATAACACGATTCCTCATACTCAAATTCATTGTTTGCCATTAAATTACACAGAAGCATTTGTAAACAATGCTAAAAACCCAATGTTAAATCTTGAACATTTTTCTCGCTGCTTTCCTGAATTCCTTCTTACGAACTGAGTGAACAATGGGATTACATATGGTGGTTGTGCCGTACAAGCTGCTGACCCAGAAAATCGCTGCACTGCCCGGAAGCTCGCCTTTAAAATGGTAGTAGATGTTGTTTACCCACACAGGAAGAAAGCATACCAGTAAACCGCTGATCATAACCAATGTATCTCTTGCGGCCTTGCACTCTTTCAGAATCTTCAGCAGGCCTTTTGCATCGCTCGCAGTTTCTGGATTTCCTTGCTGAACAACTGCTGGACTTCCAGTGTTCACTCCACGCTCGTCTAAACACGGAGACAGAGATTGAAAGTGACTGCAGATTGGTTCGACAGGTGTGCCTGGTTGCGTCGTCTGTTGTGGATCGTCTTCTGGCCAATATTGGACATGAATGATGTTGCCATGCTGGGAAGACCTTTCTTGCGAACATCCAGCACCAAACTCGGAAAGCTCGTCCCCAACGTTGACTTGCCGGGCTTTATGAAGGGTCTTCTTCCACAGCTCAAATGGATCCTCGCCAGTACCGTCCTCAACAATTTCTTCGCCTGTTTTCTGATGCTCGTTTTGTTGTTCTCCATCCTTGATGTTTGCTTCGTCTTGCCAGTTGATTTCTCTCTGAGTGGTGAACTGGCCGAGTTGCAGCATCTCGCCATCTCCCGGGTTGTTTGTTTCGCCAAGCTGCACATTCACTTTTCTTTCAAGCCTTCTTGCAACTTTTATTACTTGGTAGTTCAAAACGAAAATAATTGAAAGTGGCACAATATACCAGATGACCAGATATGAAAAGGCTGTGTCATTCTTCCGTCGATGTACGCAAGCGTATACCTTCGGATTATACTCGAAGGCTCCCAAACCAAAAAATGGGCCAAGAGAGACCACAGTTGGTAGAATCCACAGCACGGAGATGGAGATGATAATCTTTTTCGTTGTTATGTGGCCGTCGTAGGAGAGAGGATCCTTGACTATGGCTCGATATCGCTCATATGACACGGCACAGAGATGCAGGATTGTGTTAAAGTACAGGACCCGGGCAAGGCATGCCCAGGCAACACAAGCTGTCTCACCAAAGATCCATTTTTTGAAGGCAACCGAAACCACCCGGGAATCTAAAATGAGAGTTGCAGTTAGGAAATCCGAAAGCGCCAAGCTTGATACGAGAAAATTTCTCACGTTGTGTAAGTGTCTGTCCAGAGCAACGACAAGCATGACAAGGAGATTTCCTATGAAGGCTATGACTATAACCACAGCGTTGAATAAAATATAGACAAGCATTTTTCACACGACAGACCTCTTTGCGTCGAGAATTGCTGCGTTTTCTTTGGGTCGTTGTCGTCTCTTAGTCAGCTATATTTTAAACGTGCAACCGGTCATCAGTGGTCGACGAAAGAGGAAATTTTCGACTGGCTTTGCGACAGAGGCAATGGCTAAGAAAATTATTCTGTGCCTCACCGCTCAGCCTTTGAGTCGTTTGTTTGTTTCAAAGAATTTCTATTTCTTCAACAAAATTTCAGGTGCAGACAATTTCCTGATTTCGTTGTTCACTGGACGTCATCTGTGCACCTATAACTAGACTGTCAAACCAAATTATTACAGTGGGTATTAGAGAGCATGTATGTAGAGAAACGTTTTCCCTTATTTTTTCCCTTCTTGTCTCGGTTTTCTTTGTTCTGTTCGGGTGAATAAATTGTATAACCCCTGATAATAATAAAGGCGAGCAGAATCTACAGTCAGTCATGGAAGACAGTTGTGTACAGAGAGACATCATGAGGGGTTTGTGGTTAGTATAGACTACAGACTACACTAGCATCCAGGATCTACAGTCAGTGACGAAAAGATAGTGGGGCATGGAACCGATTTGCATGCGCTATCCTACTATCAGAGGAATGGGGAGCTGGAGTGGGACAAGAACGAGGGGGCGGCTGGAGTGGTTTCGGTAGTCGGTATAGTTTTGGTAGCAGTAGAATGAGACACACTCATTTGACCTTCTGGACAAAAACCAGCGAATGGTAATAGTGACTGAGCACCATATACATTTACGAACTAACCACAGAATTGACTGGCACTCTGGTAAATGTGCTATCCACTGCGCGGGCCACTGCCAACAACTTACTCTAGCAAACTGGTTTTCAAACTTGGAACAGACACTGCTTATTGAACTGCTATCAACAGCTAGCTGCACCTTACAAACGACTTATCGGTAAATTCAACAAAGCACAAAAACGATAGACTGAACAAAGCCACAAAATTGGACTTCAATAGACCGTCAGATATTACAATTACAAAGGAAGATCGTAATGGACCAATCACAGTTTAGAGCCTTCACAGCCAACAACATCACGGCTTACCTTACGACTTAATTGACCAATTAGGTCATAAGCCACGAAATACCATGAACTGGCGATACACTATTCACTTTCACTTTTGACTTTTGCTCAGCTTGTCGAAACATCACTGTCACCAAACAAACAGTACTTTTCAGGACTACATATAACTGGACACAAACTCGAACTACTTATGAAAGAGATGAGTTAGTAAACGACTCACTCTTCTTGGCATTGCGAAAGTCGTTTAGGAAGTGTTCATAATTTTTCTGTTATCTAAGGCTAGACATTCCAAGTTAAACTTGGAAGGCTGTGAAAAATATCTCTTAGCCAATTACTCTGCGATTATTGGGGCCATCCTTCTCATTTCCCTATCTGCTGTGATAATTTTTCGGCAAATGTTTTCTTGGAGACGAAACTTCAGTTGCATACACCTCTCTAAAGATCAGTTCCCTCGAACTGAAACTTGGCAAACAAACGTGGTTTGCCACAAACCTAATTCTATTTAAAAGTCAACGGATTCGATTTGCAATGGTCCCTTTAGGGCGCAAGACCACCTTAGGGAACCATATGTATCCGAACAAAATTTGCGTCCGGAAAGCAAGAACATTTTTGGGTGAAAACATTTCTTATTTTGTCTTTATCATTTTATTCTGTTTCCGAGAGCCAAAATTTCCTTCCGCAACAAGTTTTCTTGTATGACTAATTGTTTCTGCATTAATGTTCTTTATTTTTAGTTAAGCTATAACATATACAAGAGTGGAGACATTGTATTTTGCGTCTACAAAACTTCTGCAATTATTTTTCTTAATTTTTCTTTGTTGGGTGGGGAGGGGAAGACACCCAAAAAATCTTCAGTTTGGATGGGGGTCTGCCGATATCCGTTTGTCCTTACATTGCGATTTAAAATATGATACCACTACTCAAATTCATTTTTGTCTATTACACAGACATCGTCTGTGTACAGTTCTACGACGCCGTTGTTAAATCTTGAACGTCTTTCTCAATGCTTTCCTAAATTCTTTCTTACGAACTGAGTAAATAAAGAGAATTACATATGATGGTTGTGCCGTACAAGCTGTTGACCCAGAAAATTGCTGTACCGCCGGGAAGCTCGCCTTTAAAAGGGGAGTAGATGTTGTTGATCCACATAGGAAGAAGGCACACCAATAAAGCGCTGATCATAGCCAATACATCTCTTGCAGCCTTGCATTCTTTCAGAATCTTCACTAGTCCTCCTTGGGCAGCGTTGCTCACATTTTTTGGATTTCTTTGCTGAACAAAAGCTGAAGATAGAGTGTTTATTTGACGCTCGGCTAAAGACGGAGACGGAGATTGGAAGTGACCGCAGATTGATTCCTCGGTTGCACCTGCTTGCATCATCTATTTTGGATCGTCTTCCTTGCTCATAATCTGATCATGATTGCTTCCCAAATACGAACGGGCATCTCGCCAGTGTTGAGCAGGAATGATGTTACCATGCTGTGAAGACCTTTCTTGGGGGCATGCATCAGCGGACTCGGAAAGCTCGTCCTCCACGTTGACTTGCCACAATTCAAATAGATCTTGACCAGCAACTTCCTCGACAATTTCTTGGCCTGTTTCCTGGTGCTCCTTTTCTTTTTGACAAACCTTGATGTTTGCTTCGTCTTGCAGTTGGCAGTTTATTTCTTCACCTTCCGGGTTGCTCGTTTCACCAAGCTGGACATTCACTTTTCTTTCAAGCCTTCTTGCAACTTTTATTACTTGGTAGTTAAGAACAAAAATAATTAAAAGTGGCACGATATACCACATAACCAAATATGGAAAGGATGTGTCATTCTCCCATCGCTGTCCACAAGCGTATGCCTTCGGATTATACTCAAAGGCTCCGAAACCACAACATGGGCCAAGAGAGAGTACGGTAGGTAGAATCCACAGGACGGAGGTGGAGATGATAATCTTTTTCATTGTTATGCGGCCGTCATAGGAGAGAGGATCCTTGACTATGGATCGATACCGCTCATATGACACGGCACAGAGATGCAGAATTGTGTTAAAGTACAGGACTCGGACGACAAATGCCGAAGCATGACAAAGTGTCTCACCAAAGATCCCTTTTCTGAAGGCCACCGAAACCAGCCGGGAAACTAAGATAAGAGTTGCGGTTAGAAAATCCGACAGTGCCAAGCCTGACACAAGAAGATTTCTCATGTTGTGTAAGAGTGTTCAGAGCACCGACAAGCATGGCAAGGAGATTTGCGATGAAGGCTATGCCCAAGGCCAGCACGTTAACTAAAATGTAGGCAAGCATTTTTCGGACGACAACACCGCTTTACTACGAGAATTGTTCGTGTTTTCTCCCGTTCGTGGTGGCCTCGTAGTCGACTGTATTGAAACGTGGAACCGGTTACTAGTAGTCAAAGAAAGAAGGGATTTGCACTAAATTGGTTTTGCAACGGAGGCAATGGGCAAAAAGACTATTCTGCGCCTCACTGCTCAGCCTTTAAGTGGTTTGTTTGCTTCAAAACATTCTCTCTCTTAAAGAAAGTTCACGTGCACACAATTTCCTGTTTTCGTGTCCATTGTTTGAAGAAAGTTCTTGAGCATACAATTTCCTGATTTCTTTGTTTTAATGAACGTCATCTTACTGTGTTTCTATAACTGGACTCAGTGCTGTGTATTGAGAGAGCATGTTGTGAGAGAATAATCTTCCTTATTATTTTTCAGATTGCTTGGTTTTCTTTGTTCTTTTCGGGTGTATATATTTGATTCCCGCTGATTATTACAACTCTGTGAAAAGCTGCTACCGCCTTTGAAAATGACGGGAGGACGGGACTGAAATAAAAGCTGAAGAAGCGAAACAACGGATCTCAATCTCGGTTATTTAATTTCTAGCTTTCTGATTGGTTCACTGGTTATCAACCAGGAACCCTGCTTTTTACCTTATAAAGAAATTGGATACCTTGTCAACGGCTCCTCTTCATATTCTCCTCGCCATTTTCCTCCGTTATATTTCCCTCGTTTAGCGCCCCCCCCGCCCCCAAAAGAATAATTACAACAAAACACCGAAAAGCGAAAGTGAATCAGTGTGTATAGTCTTATCGACGAATATAGCTATTTCGCAGAAACAGGAGAATTTTACCTGCTCGCTTGGTTGCGATAGTGAGAAGTAAAATATCTTTTCCTTTTCCCTTAGAAAACACACTATGGTTCGTTTTTTTTTTTTTCGTTTTCTTTTTTTTTTTCTGTGGGATTTAATGGTGTTTTTGAGCTACCCCGTAGCAGTGACACTGATAAAGAACAAAGCATCGGTCTATTTTCAAGTAGTCTATTTCAGTTAACATATTTTTTTTTTGGACACAATTTTTCGCGCTTTCCATTTTAGCGTGTTCACTTGCTGCTGTTTGTTTCAAATAGTTCACAGAAAAGGTAAATATCGGTAGTTTTGTGGATTTGCTGGAATGGATAACATGCTGAAAATAATATAATGAAAAGTACTATAAGGAAAGCGCTAGTCATCTAATTGCAATAATCAATCGGCACCTCTCTTGCTGCTGACCGTAACCATGACGATAGTATCGAGAGATAAACAAACGAGGCGGTTAGTTTCTAAAGAAACTGTGCTGCTGCGTCGGTGGGGAAGTGAAACACAAAACTTTGGATTTATCAAATGAGTTGATAAGAAAAATTAGCCACAGTAAAGAGCTTGAAAGCTGACGTTTTTCGAGCGTTAGCCTTTTGTCAGAGCGAACCGCTCTGATTCGCTTTGACGAAGGGCTAAACTTGTTTTTCTAGGCAAGATTGTAAATATTTTTGGTTTCATTGGAAACGTTCAGACCTAACGGGCGTATACACTACAGAAACGTTGGGTGCGGTCCCTTTCAAAAAGTGGTACGGACCGCATGTCTTTGCTCGTGTCATCTATGCGTACCTTGTTTTTGGATTTCTTTGGTCTTGGGACAACAGGCACCTATTGCCCCGGAAGCGTCTTTTCAGTTCAAAAACACTGGGTGATCGTTAAATAAAATCTAGGCAAGCTTTTTTCCTACGACAGACTGCTTTGGTTCGAGAATTGTCCGTGTTTTTTTCGGATTGCGGTTGCGATTTCGGACGGCTATATTTAAAAGTGCAACCGGTTATCAGTAGTGGAAGAAAGAAGAAAATTTCAATTAGTTTTCCGACGGAGGCAATGGCCAAGAAAATTATTCTGCGCTCACCGCTCAGCCTCTGAGTGGCTTGTTTGCTTCAAAACATTTCCATTTTTTCAAAGAAAATTCAGGTGCAGACAACGTCCTGATTTCTTTGTTTCAACGAACGTCATCTGTGTACCTATATCTAGACTGTCAAAGCAACTCTTAAAGGGGCAGTCTCATCAATTTTTAGTACCACTGTGAAAAGCCAAAAGACACATTTTTATCTATGGAAGCCTAAAAATAATGGTCCAGTAGTATTAAAATGGGTATTCCAGTACATGGAAACTATAATGAGTATGTCTGGATAGGGATGGCTAGGATGGAAATGGCGTCCGACTTGAAAACTTCTGGCAGAATTTTTCAAGTTTCTGCCCTTGTGTCTCAGATAAAATCTCTAAAAACTAGTTTTGGGTTGTTTTATTTTGAAAATTCTTTTAATATTGTCCCCTTGGTGGTCTAAAAGCAATTCATGTGTGAGCAAGGTACTTTGATGTAAATTAATCAAAATTGTGACAAAGAAGATAGGAAAATCGCCCTGAGACTGGCCCTTTAAAGACGTTCGCGCTTTTTAAACTTTCCTGCCCACATATCATCGAATTCCGCTATTATTTAGCTGCGCAGTGTTGGCAAAATCCCATATTAAAGGTTGAATTTAACTAAAAGGATGACACCGGTTCGATTTATTTACTTGACGGACCAATTAAATGAAATCTGGCTTAGAAAGTGGCTCTACAGCGAATCACTTAATATTCTTCAACTAACAGCCACTGAGGCCCTGTCGAATTACAATGACCGATTTGTCAAAATTAGGGTAGTTTTTCCCGCGATTTTTTCGCACAGAATTCTGGCTTCTTTTGTGACATCCAAATTGGGGGGCTTGGAAACTAGGTAGCGCCATGGCTTAAACAATGCCATTGTTTTTCCGCGCACGCAATTGGCTAGCTGGCTGTGACCTTCCATGACCTTGAGACAAATAGATCAAATGAAAAGAAAAATGGCGTCCGAGTAAAGGTAAACAAACAGCTCCACGGTCTTTGTTTTGACTCGTAAAAGGGTGACCACTGTTGCAATAAAGCTCGGAAGATAGGTGCTGTTCGTAAGAAGAGGCCTTGTAAAGAAAAGGATGTTTTACAAAGAACTTTTGCCGGTAAGTGAATGTATTGTACTGTTTATCGAACGGTTAAATTCACGTGTGCAAACGATTTTATGTTTCTTAAGCTTTTTGTCAGATTTAAAACTTAAGCTTAAAGTCGTGCTGCCGTGTGATAAACTTATAGCAGCAATTAGCGACGTTCAGAATTGCGATCTTTTAGGAAGAATACGACTTGTGAAATTTAATAATATAAGCTTAAATATAATTCAATAATTCACATTGGCTGACATAATAAGCTTTATAATAAGTTTAATTAAAAAGTACTTGAATATGTCCTCTGTAAGTTAAGGTCAAGTGATTTAGCTCACAGTTTTAATACTACAGCTGTGGAGTGCTTGGAAGATTATGAAAAAGAAATGTATAATTGTTTTAAGACATGTGTGATCTTATGTGAAGTGTAGGAATTTGCAACCAAAAATAAATGGTTTAAAAATTTAGTTAGAAATTTGCATCTGTTGAAGACTTTTGGTTACTTTTTAAAAGGCTTAGGAAGATGAATTATTTGTATAGTTTTAGATGGGAGTTAAACTTAATAGTTCTAACAATGGATATTTCATCTGCTGATTGAAGTTTTGTTTATTTGTAACACAGGTGACTAGCTGGTGAATTTAGAAAACAAGAATCATTAAATGGACTGCTGAAACAACTGATTAATTAAGGAGTCGGATTTAATTGAAGCACTTGTAGTCAGTTGCCAATTTTTCCACAGGACCTCAACCATAAAGAATTATTTGTCCATTTTCAGGACAAGTCAAAAGAAAGTGTTGCTTCTACATGTCATTTAATGAAACCAGTCAGTCAAGCCATGAGTTTTTTTTTAATTTATCACCTGAGAAGATTGAAGGAAACTCACTAACAGTACCAAACTCTGAAACCTGATTAGTCGTAAAAACTCAAAACTCAAAACTGTTAATAGTGTTATGGTTTAATTTGTTTGGGTTTGAACATGGCAGGAATATCCAGTTTTAAAATGCAAACTTCTAAAACTAACCTGTTCAAAGTTAACTTGTCAGTTGGAACTCAGATGTCTTATGTGATGGTTTAGAAATGCTGTTCACCTTACATAATGGGGATACACACAAGCGAGTTAACAGAGTCCTCTGGAATTTCAAATCCATAAAAATAAGTTTACCCCAGTACTTGAACAGGATAATGCATTGCCTGAAGCTTTACAATAAAATTATTCATGCTCTTTAATGTTAGATGTTTATTGTCAGTTTATTTATCTACTTCCAATTGATTTGTGGTGCAACAAAAGTTTTCTCCCTTTACCAGTAAGATAAAGAGAGAATAATTTAAGGTAAAGGTATTGTGAAAGGGAAAATGTTATGGAAAAACCCTAAGACTAAAACCTTGAAAACAATGAAAAATATAAGGTCTGGAAAAAGAAAAGAAAATTGTAATGTTTTGTAAAAAAAAAACATCTAATTGAATTACTTTTCCATTTACACAAGCTATGTGACAGAGCCAGTCACAATATGCATAAAGTGATATAACATATTTACATTATATTGGCTAGCTAGAAGAAGTCAGCAGATGGGACTGATATTTGCATGATTACATGGTATCCAGCTTTTTACTACTTTTTGACACTTGTGCTGGACTGACTCCAGTTGCTTTTATGTAAAACAAACCCAAACATTCAAATCTTAGAAGTTAACTTTGGCTTAAGTCTTGTAAAGTGTTGGAATACCTGAAGCATTGTCTTTATATGGAATATAAATTATTACTGTCTAGTGAGTCATTTTGCTGTTTTCCTGATAGTTTAGCTATAGCTTGTAATATGATATGTAGACTCTCCATGGGGGTGTGGGCCTAGAGTAGAAAGGTGATGGGGGAGGGGGGGGGGAGAATGGCAATTAAAGTGTGAGAAATTTTTAACTTCATATTATCTTGTTCTGCCACTTATGATAACTCTTTTAAAAAAGCTTTGCCAACAACTTAGCCGTTGCCTGCCTCTTGGTGTCTTTTTTCAGGAAGTGGTTGGGGGGGGGGGGGGGTGGGATTGGAGTGGTGCACTTTTTCTTTTTCCTAAAATAGCAAATTCGCAAGAGATGAACACCTAACTTAAGAGAATTCTTCAAAATCTGAAATTTTCCTATTCAATTTTCTTTCACCATTTCTGTCAGTAAAATCATAATTTGAGTGCAATTTAACACTCAAATTGATATTTAAGAAACAGTTTCATCTACTTTATGCCCTCTGTTTCTTTAAGGATCCCCGTTCTAAACTTAGAAAAAAGAAAAGGCAAAAGAATAGTTTTCCTTAAAACGATATCAGTATTTTTTCTTTCAGAAAACTGTAAAACTATCCTTTTGGTGCGCTAATCGCGTATTTTTGCACACATCAACAAAACACGTTTTGCCACTTTCGCGGGAATACTTGACAACCAGGCCTTTAGATTTGACCACCAAAGCGAAACCTTGGGTGCTTACCATTTACGCCGAAAAACCGGAATCTCCGGGTGGAAAATTAAATGGTACGCACCATTCCGTTCGGAACTTTCCGGGAAAAGTGGGCGGTCGTGTGAGGCGATCCACATTTCCCGCTCTTTTCGGTTTTCCCGGTCGGTGTGCGAACCATTTCAACTTCCCGCTCTTTTTAAGATTTTTCTCGCTAGACAAAACAAAATGGCGGACCATGGGGGAAACGAAGGTGAGTTTGAAAACTGCTAAATAACATCTGTAAAGAACCCATTTAAGTTAATATTACTAAGAATTATTATGAGTCCCTCTCAATTAAAGCATTTTGTTAGAAATAAAGACTGGCCTTTTCGCTTAAAATCTTAAAATGTTCAATGATTTCCGAGTAATTCCCGCCAACGTATCCGTACTAAAATATTCCCTCATTCTTGTCGGTTTTATCGGCCAGTTTTATTCCCGACATATTCGCATTCTATCATTCTCGGTGTTAAGGGTGTTAATCTTAAGCCAAATCAAGCACAATTACATGCAAGAAAGACGCAAAAACATCAAAAATACAGGCCGCGAACTCTGTTATCGGCGAGAATTGAAATTTGATAAAACTACACACTGAACTGCAATATTTCTTCAAGTGGAAATTTAATACAACTTAAAGTTAGACTTGATAACTTTAACCTCTGTAACTTTAAGTTCGGTCTATGTTCTTGATTCGACTCTTTCTTTTAAAGGATGTTTTGTCAGAATATTATCAAGTGAAAAACCTTGAATTTTTCTTCCCAGTTCTCTCAGTCACGCCGGGAAGTTGATGCTCACAAATAATTTGGAGCAGTATACTGGCACAGTGAACGCATAATCAATAAGTTAAAGGTTACATGTATATTATTCAATTGAAGGAAGGTTGGTTAACTATAGGGTGTTGTTGATATAATAAATGAGAACATTAATTTAATTATCATGCAAATGATACAGTACTCAGATTGACCAAAAGTAAAATTTACCTTTTTTTCATGTGTGTTGTTTTTCTTCAATGTTAAATAGGATCATCATCATCATCAACTAATCTGAATTTAGATAGATGGGAAGACCGACACGTAAATCTACTTATTTGTTGCTGGAAAGAGCACAAAGGATTGTTTAACAATGGCAAAACCACAAAAAAGGAAGTCTTTCAAAAAATTTCTGCAAGTTTCAACTCCAAGGCAGACTTGAAGGTATCTGCAGACCAGTGTGCCAGAAAGTGGGCAAAACTCGAAGCAAAACTGAAAGAAGTGACGGATCATAACAACAAAAGTGGTAATAGCCACAAAAAATGGAAGTATTACACAGACATGGCTGATTGCATTGGAATGAATGCTGCTGTTAGGCCAACCTACACTCTGGAATCCTCAGCAGTGCCAAATGCTGAGGGCGATGAAAGTGATAGCTCTGCTGATGGGCATGATGAGGACTCAGCTGGAACATCCCAAAAGAAGACCCCTAAGAAAAGGCCAGCCAGAAAGAGGAGAAGCAGATCATCTGCATCAGAGATGCTCTCATTCCTCAAGGAATACCAAGAGAAAAAAGAAGAAGTGGAACACAAAAAAGTTAAGATGATGGAAGAGATGAATGAGGAAAAAAAAATATTTTGGGCCAATTTACTTCAAGTGTTGAAAGACAAATGATCAGGTTGTTTCCTCTTTGGTATTTATTATTTTATAATTATGTGATATTAACTTATATACAGTTGCTGGACAATTAAGAACACTTACAGCTTATACAATGTACTTTGAACTTTAACTTCTTGGCCTTATTTCCATAAGTTTATGTATGTTGAAATGTTTCATTTACAAAAAAATATGGTGTTCTTTACAGTAATAACCATTTCCATTTATATAAATTATAATTATGTAGCTTTATTTTTTTACTATCCATATTTGAAATGTAATGAAATTGGATATTTTGAAAATTTAAATTACAAGTACCGGTACATGTATTTTCTTTAATCAAAAACTTAACACTAGATACACATATGTGGTCCAATTTAAGGCTTTTATACAACTATTTTGTCAAGCCAGTTTTCCTGAATTATAACACAAGATAAAGGACATTTTGCCTTATCCTGGTCACATTAAAGGTACATTAATTAATTGTGAATCAAAGGCTGCAAAACACTTTACTTAAAACATGAAATGCTTAATATGTCAAATATTGTACTTATAATATTTCAGTGATCTCATTAGCCACCCTTTAAAAGCAAAAAAATGGCGGTACCAACAAATTATTCATTCACTTTTACTTTTCATATACCTGATTGCTTTTTTCTCTTTTTTTAATACCTGAGGCGCTCAAAAAACAGTGGGCTTAAAAAATTCCCAGTCCTCTAGCCAAGTCCATCAACTTAAGAGTTTTGAAAAGAAACGCAAGGATTGTATTTGATGACCCAAGTAACTGGATCCAGTCATGATTGGTTTTGTTTATCTGGGCCCAGTTGTTCAAAGGGTGAATAGCACTATCAACTGGATAAATTACTTAATCCAGTGGACGATGATTGTCATACAAAAAGTAACCTTCTTCACTATCTACTTGATAGTGATTTATCTGATAGATAGGGGGTGGGGTGGGGTTCTCAGGATTTCAAGTGAGAGGGAATATGGAAGGAATTTTTTTTTTGGTTTTCAGAGATTTTCAATTCCAGGATGTTTTTGCGTTGGAAAATGTGGCAAGAACTTTTTGGGGTGGCTTGATTAAATTACAGATTTTGTTGGAGTATTAAAACAATCTATAGATTAGTGGTAGTATCTGGGCTGCATAGTTTTGCGAAGATCATTGCCCCTATCTGGAAATTTAAGGGTCAGAAATTTGGCAAGGGATATTTGGGGGTTAATATTTGGTCCAGGGATTTTTTGGGGCTATTGTTGTTAACTCTAAGAATTTTTTTGGTTCCTGATTTTTGCCCTCATTTGATCATCCCTGTCACTTGAAATCCCGAGTACCCCCCTCCCCTGGGGTGTTATCCACCCTTTGAACAACTAGGGTCTGTTCAATAGGGGAAATGATAACTGAGTGGCCTGATGGGCATTCTTGTCCCCAGATGCTGAGATCCTGTTAAATCACAACATCTGTCAAGACCTTAATACTTCTTAACTTAATTCTTAATTATTTTTGTGGCCTTTATTCTCAGCCAATCAGATTTGGAGTGTTTTTTGTCTTTATTTCAGGACAAAAATTCCCTCGAACCTCACTTCTTAACCAACAATTATGTTTGAAAGATGTTGCCGCTTTAGTTCAGCTGTTCTGTCTCGGCAGGTGCTATCATGGCCATCATCATCATTGTCATTGTCATCATCATCATCATCATCATCAAGAAAGTAACTTTCATCAAAATCATCATGCAGTAAAGTGAAATTGTGCAAGACACAAGCTCCCATGACTATTTTAGTCATAAGCTTTATGCATAAATGGTTCAAATAGCTCAGTTTTCTCCATCTCCCCTTCAAAAGACTAATTGTGCGTTCTACAATCTGTCTGACTGAGCACAGGGTATTGTTGAAAAGGAGCTGATTTGGTAGTAAGTGGCCATTATTCCTGAAAGGAGTCATGAGCCATCTGTAATAAAAGAAGAAACATAAAATTTATTCAGATAAACCATTCTCTAGTGGGAGCCCTGCACAAAATGAATCATAATACAATAAAATATAACTAAGATGTAAAAAGCTACATACATCAGTTTACTTCTAAAAATGCAAAATAATTTATGAACTGTACAGTTCTACTTACTAAACTAAAAAAATTTTCAACTAATTAACCAAAAATATTTGTTCATCATTTATACCTCAAAAGTGGGTAGCCGCCATCCCCAATAATGTGGTAATCACCAGGAAACTTGTTTCCAGAAGTGGCGAAAAGAGAAGAATTTCTTAGAACTCTGGAATCATGGACAGATCCTGGCCACCCTGCTAAAACGTCTGTGAGGACCATATTATTGTCACAAACAATCTATTTGTATGCAAAGCACATAAAAGAAATTACTATTTGGCTCCAACAAAAAGAGTAAGACTGCAGTACTTAAGCTTCTTTGAAGCACTGGTTAATTCCTTTATTTTCACTGATCCAATATAAAGGGTATTGAAATGGTCTTTGCGAGCACAAGCACTGACAAAAGCCAGCCTTGAAACATGTACAAGCACTTTTGAAAAAGCTACCTCCTTGAAAATAACCGAGCATGCGAGCACTTGTAAAAATACGAGCAAATGAGCACTCACTAAAATTTTTCGAGCTTTCTGAGCAGAAGCCTTATTTTGCGAGGGATACAAAATATTGACGGACCATTCATGACCCCTATATAATATTAATACCTATAGGTAAAGAGTGTAATGTTGTACGAGAACATTTACCTGCAATTGTAGAGCATAAAACTTTTTCCTGCAATTGTATGACTCAGGGTCTACACTGGGTGCCTTGATCTTTATGAAGGTCCCATCTATGGCACCTATATATACATAAAGGTAGAAATTAATAAAATTTAATTATTTGCCAAAATTTTTGATTTTCAATACAATTTTCCTCCAGAACTATAATTTAAGGCTTCCCCTTTCTTAGCAGAATCTTGACGAACACAACTCAGCGAGAGTACTTGCGTCAATGAAAAACCACTGTTACGGGTACTTTCAAGAACATTGTTTCGGAAGAATCGTTGAAGAAGACATACCAGGAATTAATACCGCTGTATTAAATGCCATTACCGTTCAAAAAAATAGAAAATTCATCAAAAATCAAATGCCATTTCCGAACCAAAAAAAAAAAACAGAAACCGTAACCTTACCATAACAAATCCCTCTAAATCAAATGCCATTCCCGTACACAATACATTTGAAATCAAATGCCATTCCCGTACGCAATACATTTAAAATCAAATGCCATACCCGTATAAAAATGAAACAGATTAACTTGGTTAGAGCTGTTCCTTTAGAGTGGTAGGTAATTTTGATATTAGAAAACTGACTTAAAGTGCCTGCTATTATTTACAGCAATAATAAAATAAAAGTATTATTAAGCTTGGAGGCTTTGAAGGATGCAATAGATATGTTTTGGCTTTAATGCCAAACATGGGGAACTAAATGAAACACTATATCAAGCTAACCAAGCCAGAAAGTAAATTCTCAGGTTTATTATAACTGGGTTTACTGTATAGAAATAAAATTGAATGTTAAGTAGTGGCAAATCCAGACCTTAAGGTAAGTGGGGGGGGGGGGGGGGGTGGGTCAGGCCCGAACTCAAAAATATTATTTTTCTTGGCCCTTTGGGCCTTAAACTAAACCCCTCCCCTAGATCCGCCACTGTTAAGCCTATTTGCAAGATTACTTCTTGACTCTTTATAAGGAACTCCACATGTTTGCAAGAAAACTGCTGAAGGAGCTACGTACCAATTGTTCCAGGCATTCCGCCATCTTCAAAACTTTGGGCAATTTCTCTCATTTCCATCACTGAAAATAGGCCCCAAAATGTACATTAAAATTTTGAATTACTTCCAGTACCGTCTGAATCCCCTTGAAAAGTGATAAGGATGCTTGTCGGCCACTATAAGCCCCAAAAGGTACCACAAAATTGGATTAGTGGGCATGGCCAAAATCAACTTTCACCCCTAAAAGATAACAATACAAAATTATGTAGGCAGTTGAGTCACGCATACAGTGGCTTTTTGGGATCATTTTCGGGAATGGTGGCGCAAAAATACCCATATTGTACTGAACCTTTCACCTACTATGGTGTTATATGGTGTGATAGATAACTCAAGGTTCTGCACGCTACTCAATTTGGCCCTGTTAGTTGCCAAGTTCTACATATACCGATGCAGTCTAGACGATACACCTCTATACTTCCCTGTGTTTGAAACAGAATTACGTGAAAAAGCAAGGATTGAGAAAGATATTGCTACGAGAAATGGTAATCTAAAGCATTTCAAGATTAAATGGGAACCTCTGATCCGCAGCAAATTTATTGGAGATGTCGATATTTGAGAGACCTTTTGACCCGCTTTGCAATTTATATAGTTATTTATTTGGATGTTTTTATTTGTCTATCTCTTTTTTTTTATTTAATGTAATTGCTTTATACGTCGTTGATTTTTTATCTACTGGTTCTATTTGGTAATATGTGTATAGTACTCTTGTAATTGCTTATCTATTATATTGTAACTTTTTTTTGTGTTCTTTAATAAATTACATTAAAAAAAAAAATAAAAATAAAAATATATCAAGAAAAAAAAAAGTTGAGTCACGCATAGTTGGTATTATTTTTTTGGCTCCATCAAAAGGTACTAAACATTGTGTAATGGCGGTCAATTCAGTTCATTTTTATAGACCCTTAGTGGTACCACTCACAAAGTTTAACCCCTAAAAGGTCATGACAAATTTTTAAAAGTCTATTGCGTTTGTAAACCAGACAAATATCACTGCGATTAATTTATCACCACTTCTGATTCATGATCGCTCGTGCGAACACACGGTACTACACGAAACGGCTCGTTTTTCGTTAATTTATTATTTGTCTGGGGGATTTTATCCCTGGTATGCCGGGTTAGCCTGCAGTCTGTGGTCCACATTTCGTTTTACAGGAACTGATTCACAAACGATAGACAAGCTTAAGTAATCAGCCAAGCTGATTATGCTGATTATAGTCGCCATCGATGCAGTTGACCGCCGTAGAATTAGAAACAAAACAACGAAAGATATTTAGGATAGGATTGTTTGCACCTTTAAATCATGACTACTAAATATAATTGAGACAAACAAAGTTTAGTCTTACCATTTGGCCATTTGATATAGCGCGGAAGCATAGACAAGACGGCTGCATTAACTTTTCTCAAAACTCTTCCGCAACTACTCATGGTGACATCAAAACGATCGGCCACTTGCCTTGTAGTCTCCTCTCCATTAGCCATCATCCAAAGATAAATTAAAACTTGTTTCGCAGGTGGAATTGGGTTCCGTCCAAACTGGTTTAATCCCAAATTAATATGACCGGAGGCAACAATTTCACGAGTTAGCAACTCACAAGTGTTGCGAGTCATCCGAAAATGACTCCTAAATTCGTCGCCAAAATAGGACGGCACAGTTGTTTCCACGTAGCCTTGAATCCTACTGAGACTTCGTCGCATGACCGTAGAGGCCACAGAAAGTATAAAAACATCGTCGTCGGCCTCTATTAACTCACGAGAGTCATCTTCGTCCAAAACAGCACACAAAATCCCGAGTAACGCCATTTTTAATTAGCGCTCTGTTGTCAAACTTTGTTGTCATAGTTACAATGTATCAACCGCTACAATAGTTTATTGGGGGCTCAAGTTTCCGTATGGGATGTGGTTGATGGTTCCAGATCCGTTTTCTCCGTTCCATCCGGATGGAAATTCGCTTACCATAAATAGAGAAATTTTCATCCGGATGGTTTCATGTAAATGGTAAGCACCCCTGGTCACTAAACTTACTGCTGCTATGGTGATTTCTCTTGTATTTCAAAATGGCGGCCAAAATGGAATCGATGGAAGTGAAAACTGCAGCTGTGCAGCTTTTGTTTTTGCAGTATTTATCGCGCGCCCCAATGCCAAATAGTAGGAAAATTTCAACAGAAAAAGGCTAGCTGTCGGACAACAAGTATGTTTTTATTTTTTACTGCTATTATTAATACATATATTGAACTTAATTTTTAGCTTCCGCACTTTTTGTCTAGTGCCTTAGATTTTCTGTTGGATGGCTGAAAAGTCCTTCTGCTGTTAAATTCCATACATTTTGAGGCTCTGTCTGGGCAATATTCGCAGTCGAAAAGCTACTTGATCCGTTGCTAGTATTTGGTTGTTTTTTTCTTTAGGAAGTTATCCACCGTGATCGATTTTATTTTAGCTTCCGCACTTTTTGATCAGATGTTTCGACCTTTTGATATATTGTGATGAATTTACAGTTTTCGTTCTCGCTCTTTAAATTTTCGCCTAAAAACTTGTGACCGTTTTCAATCGAAGGCTTCCCGAGAGCCTGGGGCTAGTTCAAAGTCCGACCCGCCGCTTGATTCTGTGCAAATTTGTCAAAATTAGGGTAGTTTTTCACGCGATTTATTTCGAAAACGAAGTCGGTGACCCCCCAGTTTTTTCGCATTTCTGACATAGGTAACTCATTATCGATCTGACTGTAGAAAAAGCATGAAAAAAGTCTGTGTTGTAGAAGGTTTTCGCCCGAACGTCCTTAAGTGATTTTAGACAGTGGGTATCGAGAGAGCATGTAAATAGCAAAAAATTTTCTTTATTATTTTTCCCTTCTTCTCTCGGTTCTTTTTGTACTTTTCGGGTGAACATATTTCGTAACCCATGACAATATAGAAACGAGCAGGATCTCCAGTCAGTCGTGGAAAACAGTGATGTACAGAGAGACATCATCAGTGGTTTGTGGTCAGTGTAGACTACGGAATACACCAGCCTGCAGGATCTGCAGTCAGTGACAAAAGACAGTGAGCCATGCAATCGATTTGCATGCGCTCTCCTACTATCAGCGGAATGATATAGGGAAGGGGGACAAGAACGTGGCGTCGGTATGAGTGGTTTCGGAAGTCGGTATAGTTTTGGTGGCAGTAGTATGCGACACACTTATTTGACCTTCTGAACACAAACCAGCGACTGGTAGTAGTGACTGAGTATCTTTCACATTTACAAACTAACCACCGAATTGACTGAGACTCTGCTGAATGTGCTACTCATTGTGCGAGCCACTCCCAGCAACATAGTCTAGAAAGCTGCTTTTCTATCTTGGAACAGACACCGCTTATTTAACTACGACTAACAACTACTTGCACCTTACAAACGGCTTCTCGTCAAATTCAGCAAAACATAAAAACGATAGACTGAACAAAGCGACAAAATTGGACTTCAATAGACTGACAGATATTGAGTACAATTACAAAGGACAGATTGTAATGCACCAATTACAGTTTAGAGTCTTCACAGCCAATAACATCAAGACTTACCTTACCACTAAATTCACCAGTTAGGTCAAAAACCACGAAACACCATCAACTGGCGATACGCGATTCACTTTTCACTTTTGACTTTTGCTCAACTTGTCGAAACATTATTGTCACCAAAAACAGTCCTTTTCAGGACCACACACAACTGCACACAAACTCAGATTAGTTATGAAATAGGTGAGTTACTAAACGACTCACTCTTCCTGACATTGCGAAAGTTGTTTAGGAAGCGTTCATAATTATCTGTGAGCTGAGGCTAGACAGTCCAAGTTACATTATAAGACATTATAATCTGAGATCGACGCGCGTCTTTGCCGCGCCTGTCTGCAAGACAAACAGGTTCAGAGACAGTTTCATAATTAGCCACTGCATGTAATATATTTAAAATTTTAAATTGTTGTCATATATTTTTATTGTAAATAATTTATTCACGTAATTCAGTCATTTGACTGCAAAGTGTATTTTATTAATAAACGGTCTATCTCTCTCTCTCTACACTTAGAAGGCTGTGAAAAATATTTGTTAGCCAATTACTCTGTGACTATTGGGGCCATCCTTCTCATTTTCCTATCTGTTGTGGTAATTTTTCGGCAAATGTTTTCTTGGAGACGAAACTTCAGTCGTTTACACCTGTTATCAGTTCCTTTGAACTGAAACTTAGCAAACAAACGTGTTTTGCCACAAACTTAATCCTACTTAAAAGTCAACGGATTTGATTTGTAAGGGTCTCCCTAGGGCCCAAGACCACCTTAACGAAACATGTGTATCCGAACGAAATATGCATCCGGAAAGCAACAACATTTAGGCTAAAACATTTCTTATTTTGTCTTTATTATTTTATGGTGTTTCCAAGAGGCAAAATTTGCTTTCACAACAAGTTTTCTTGTATGAGTAATGTTTCTGCATTAATGTTCTTTATTTTTAGTTAAGCTATCCCATGTACTACTTTAGAGTGGAGGCATTGCATTTCTAGTCTACAAAAATTCTGCAATTATTTTTCTTATTTTTTCTTTAGGGGTGGGGAGGAGAAGGCACACAAAAAATGTTCAGTTTGGATGGGGATCTGCCGATATCCGTTTGTCATAACATTGCGATTTAAAACATGATATCACGTACTCAAATTCATTTTTGTCTATTACACAGACGTCGTCTGTGTACAGTTCTAAGAAGCTGTTGTTAAATCTTGAACGTCTTTCTCACTGCTTTCCTGAATTCCTTCTTACGAACTGAGTAAATAATGGGGTTACATATGATGGTTGTGCCGTACAAGCTGTTGACCCAGAAAATCGCCCCACTGCTGGGAGGTTCACCTTTAAAGTAGTAGTAGGTGCTATTAATCCACATGGGAAGAAAGCACACCAATAAAGCGCCGATAATAACCAACACATCTCTTGCGGCCTTGCATTCTTTCAGAATCTTTACTAGTCCTCCTTGGGCAATGTTGCTCACATCTTCTGGATTCCTTTGCTGAACACCAGCTGAAGAGACAGTGTTTATTTGACGCTCGGCTAAAGACGGAGACGGAGATTGAAAGTGACCACAGGTTGATTCCTCCGTTGCGCCTGCTTGCATCATCTGTTTTGGATCGCCTTCCTTGCTCATAATCTGATCATGATTGCTTCCCAATTGCGAACCGGCTTCTGGCCAATGTTGAGCAGGAATGATGTTACCATGCTGGGAAGACCTTTCTTGAGAGCATCCAGCACCGCAGTCAGAAAGCTCATCCTCTACGTTGACTTGGCACGTACTTGGCACGGCAACTAACTCTTCACCAGCAACTCCCTCAACAATTTCTTGGCTTGTTTCCTGGTGCTCCTTTCGTTTTTCTCCATCCTTGATGTTTTCGTGGTCTTGCTGTTGGCAGTTGATTCCTTTCTGGTTGGTGAATTGGCCGAGTTGCAGCATCTGGCCATCTCCCGGGTTGTTTGTTTCACCAAGCTGAACATGCACTTTTCTTTCAAGCCTTCTTGCAACTTTTATTACTTTGAAGTTTAAAACGAAAATAAACGAAAGTGGCACAATAAACCAGATAACCAGTGATGGAAAAGTTGTCTCATTGTCCCACCGCTGTCCGCAAGCGTATACCTTCGGATTATACTCAAAGGCTCCAAAACCAAGAAATGGGCCAAGAGAGACCACGACTGGTAGAATCCACAACACGCAGATAGAGAGGATAATCTTTTTGGTTGTTATGCGGCCGTCGTAGGAGAGAGGATCCTTGACTATGGCTCGATATCGCTCATATGACACGGCACAGAGATGATGGATTGTGTTGAAGTACAGAACCCGGATGAGGAATGCCGAGGCATGACATAATGCTTCCCCAAAGATCCATTTTTTGCAGGCCACAGAAACCACTCGGGAATCTAAGACGAGAGTTGCGAATAAGAAATCTGACAGCGCCAAGCTTGACACAAGAAAATTTCTCATGTTGTGTAAATGTCTGTTCAGAGCAACGGTAAGCATGACAAGGAGATTTCCGATGGAGGCTATGACTATGACCACAGAGTTAAATAAAATATAGGCAAGCATTTTCCGTATTACAGGACCGCTTTGCTTCGAGAATTGTCCGTGTTTTCTCCGTTTTGTTTTGGTCTCTTCGTCGGCTATATTTAAAGGTGCAGCCGGTAACCAGTTGTGGAAGAAAGAAGGGATTTTCACTGAATTAGTTTTGCGACGGAGGCAATGGCCAAGAAAACTATTCTGCGTCTCACCGCTCAGCCTTTAAATGGTTTGTTTGCTTCAAAACACAACCACTCTTAAAGAAAGCTCACGTGCACACAATTTCCTGTTTTTATGTCCATTTTTTGAAAAAGATTTCAGGTGTATACAAGTTCCTGATTTCTTTGTTTCAACGAACGTCATCTGTGTTTCTATAACTGAACACAGTGCTGTATATTGAGAGAGCAAGTTGTGAGAGGAAAATCTTCCTTATTATTTTCAGACTGCTTGGTTTTCTTTGTTCTTTTCGGGTGTATATATTTGATTACCGCTGATTATTACAACTCTGAGAAACGCTGCTATCGCTGTTGACAGTGACGGGAGAAAGGGATTGAAATAACAGCTCAAGAAGCAAAACCACAGATTTCAATCTCGGTTACTTAATTTCTAGCTTTCTGATTGGTTCACCGCACACAGGTTATCAGGCAGGTACCCTGCTTGCTACCATATAAGGAAATTGGATACCTTGCCAACGGCTCCTCTTCATATTCTCCTCGTCATTTTCCTTCGTTATATTTCCCTCGTTTAGCGCCCCCTCCCCCCCCCCCAAAGAAGAATTACAACATAACACCGAAAAGCGAAACTGAGTGTCTGTAGTCTTAGCGATGAATATAGATAGTTCGCAGAAACAGGGCAATTTTACCCGATCGCTTTCTTATAGGAAACGCTTGGTCGCGATACTCAAAAATAAATATCTTTTCCTTTTCCCTTAGAAAACACACTATCATTTGCTTTTTTCTTTCAGATATGATGACAAGGTTGATACATGAAAAGTCCATGAATGCCATGCTTCGTAATAATGAAAATTTTGCGTTTATAATACAAATTTGCAAACGTAGGAAAACATGTTTACCCTTCGGCTCATCACGTGTAAGTGTTGCCATACGAGTGTTACGCTGAACTGATGAGTGAGGTCTAATGTTACCTGGAGCGAGAGAGTTTGTGGTATATCCACCTGGTGCAGGTGTCTAGCGGGGCCCAGGTAGATATATCACATATCACCCACCCGTAACTTCCATGCATTTAGTTTTTTCCTTGTTAGGTTTCTTTCAATTCAAGTTTTTATGTAATTGTGTTTCCTCTTCCTTAAACGTTTGTCAGTGTCTTTGGGATCCAATGTGTTTTTTTGAGCTACCCCGTAGCAGTGATACTGATAAAGAACAAAGCATCGGTCTATTTTCAAGTAGCCTATTTCAGTTAACATATTTTTTTATGGACGCAATTTTTCGCGCTTTCCATTTTAGCGTGTTCACTTGTTGCTGTTTATTTCAAATATTTCACAGAAAAGATCAATCCCTGCCGTTTGGTAGATTTACTGGAATGGATAACATGTTTAAGATGATATGATGAAAAGTACTATAAGGAAAGCGCTTGTCCGCTAATTGCAATAATCATTTGGCACCTCTCTTGGTGCTGACCGTAACCATGACGATAGTATCGAGAGATAAATAAAGGAGGCGGTTAGTTTCTAAAGAAACTGTGGTGCTGCGTCTGTGGTGAAGTGAAACATAAAACTTTGGATTTATCAAATGAGTTGATAAGAAAACTTAGCCACAATAAAGAGCTTGAAAGCTGACATTTTTCGAGCGTTAGCCATTCGTCAGAGCGAATCGCTCTGATTCACTTTGACAAAGGGCTACTCTTGTTTTTCTAAGCAAAATTGTAAGTATTTTTGGTTTCATTGGAAACGTTCAGACCTAACGGGCGTATACACTACAGAAACGTTGGGTGCGGAACCTTTCAATAAGTGGTACGGACCGCATGTCTTTGCTCGTGTCATCTATGCGTACCTTGTTTTCGGATTACCACAGGCACCTATTGCCCCAGAAGCGTCTTTTCAGTTAAAAAACAGTTTGTGAACGTTAAATAAAATCTAGGCAAGCTTTTTTCCTACGACAGACCGCTTTGGTTCGAGAATTGTCCGTGCTTTTTTCGGGTTGCGGTTGCGATTTCGGACGGCTATATTATTTAAAAGTGCAACCGGTTATCAGTAGTGGAAGAAAGAAGAAAATTTCAATTAGTTTTTCGACGGAGGCAATGGCCAAGAAAATTATTCTGCGCTCACCGCTCAGCCTCTGAGTGGTTTGTTTGCTTCAAAACATTTCCATTTTTTCAAAGAAAATTCAGTTGCAGACAACGTCCTGATTTCTTTGTTTCAATGAACGTCATCTGTGTACCTATATCTAGACTGTCAAAGCAACTCTTAAAGGGGCAGTCTCATCAATTTTTAGTATCACTGTGAAAAGCCAAAAGACACATTTTTATCCATGGAAGCCTAAAAATAATGGTCCAGTAGTATTAAAATGGGTATTCCAGTACATGGAAACTATAATGAGTATGTCTGGATAGGGATGGCCAGGATGGAAATGGCTCCCGACTTGAAAACTTCTGGCAGAATTTTTCAAGTTTCTGCCCTTGTGTCTCAGATAAAATCTCTAAAATTTAGTTTTGGCTTGTTTTTATTTTGAAAATTCTTTTAATATTGTCTCCTTGGTGGTCTAAAAGCAATTCATGTGTGCGCAAGGTACTTTGATGTAAATTAATCAAATTTGTGACAAAGAAGACAGGAAACATCGCCATGAGACTGGCCCTTTAAAGGCGTTCGCGCTTTTTAAACTTTCCTGCCCACGCATCATGGAATTCCACTATTATTTAGCTGCGCAGTGTTGGCAAAATCCCATATTAAAGATTGAATTTAACTAAAAGGAGGACACCGGTTCAAGTTGTTTACTTGACGGACCAATTAAATGAAATCTGGCTTAGAAAGTGGCTCCACTGCGAATCACTTAATATTTTTCAACTAAAAACCACTGAGGCCCTGTCAAATTACAATGACCGATTTGTCAAAATCAGGGTAGTTTTTCACCCGATTTATTTCGAAAACGAAGTCGATGACCCCCATTTTTTTTTTTTTGCATTTCTGACATAGGTAACTCAATATCGATCTGACTGTAGAAAAAGCATGAAAAAAGTCTGTGTTGTAGACGATTTTCACGCGAACGTCGTTAATTTCCTCGACAATTTCTTGGCCTGTTTCCTGGTGCTCCTTTTCTTTTTGACAAACCTTGATGTTTGCCTCGTCTTGCAGTTGGCAGTTTATTTCTTTCTGATTGGTAAACTGGCCCAGTTGCGGTATCTGGCCACCTTCCGGGTTGCTCGTTTCACCAAGCTGGACATTCACTTTTCCTTTCAAGCCTTCTTGCAACTTTTATTACTTGGTAGTTTAGAACAAAAATAATTAAAAGTGGCACGATATACCACATAACCAAATGTGGAAAGGATGTGTCATTCTCCCATCGCTGTCCACAAGCGTATGCCTTCGGATTATACTCAAAGGCTCCGAAACCACAACATGGGCCAAGAGAGAGTACGGTAGGTAGAATCCACAGCACGGAGGTGGAGATGATAATCTTTTTCATTGTTATGCGGCCGTCATAGGAGAGAGGATCCTTGACTATGGATCGATACCGCTCGTATGACACGGCACAGAGATGCAGAATTGTGTTAAAGTACAGGACCCGGACGACAAATGCCGAAGCATGACAAAATGTCTCACCAAAGATCCATTTTCTGAAGGCCACCGAAACCATCCGGGAATCTGAGATAAGAGTTGCGGTTAGAAAATCCGACAGTGCCAAGCCTGACACAAGAAAATTTCTCATGTTGTATAAGAGTCTGTTCAGAGCAACGACAAGCATGGCAAGGAGATTTGCGATGAAGGCTATGCCCAAGGCCAGCACGTTAACTAAAATGTAGGCAAGCATTTTTCGCACGACAACACCGCTTTACTACGAGAATTTTCCGTGTTTTCTCCGGTTCGTGGTGGCCTCGTAGTCGACTATATTGAAACGTGGAACCGGTTACTAGTAGTCAAAGAAAGAAAGGATTTGCACTAAATTGGTTTTGCAAAGGAGGCAATGGGCAAAAAGACTATTCTGCACCTCACTGCTCAGCCTTTAAATGGTTTGTTTGCTTCAAAACATTCTCTCTCTTAAAGAAAGTTCACGGGCACACAATTTCCTGTTTTCGTGTCCATTGTTTGAAGAAAGTTCTTGAGCATACCATTTCCTGATTTCTTTGCTTTAATGAACGTCATCTGACTGTGTTTCTATAACTGGACTCAGTGCTGTGTATTGAAGCTTATTGAGAGAGCATGTTGTGAGACAAAAATCTTCCTTATTATTTTTCAGATGGCTTGGTTTTCTTTGTTCTTTTCGGGTGTATATATTTGATTACCGCTGATTATTACAACTCTATGAAAACCTGCTACCGCCTTTGAGAATGACGGGAGGACGGGACTGAAATAAAAGCTCAAGAAGCGAAACAACGGATCTCAATCTCGGTTATTTAATTTCTAGCTTTCTGAATGGTTCACTGCACACAGGTTATCAACCAGGAACCCTGCTTTTTACCTTAAAAGGAAATTGGATACCTTGTCAACGGCTCCTCTTCATATTCTCCTCGCCATGTTCCTTCGTTATATTTCCCTCGTTTAGCCCCCCCCCCCCCCACCAAATAATAATTACAACAAAACACCGAAAAGCGAAAGTGAATGTGTATAGTCTTATCGACGAATATAGCTAGTTCGCAGAAACAGGAGAATTTTACCTGCTCGGTTGGTCACGATAGTGAGAAGTAAAATATCTTTTCCTTTTCCCTTAGAAAACACACTATGATTCGTTTTTTTTTCTTTCAGATATGATAACAAGGTTGATATACATGAAAAGATCATGAATGCCATGCTTCGTAATAAGAAAAAAAAATTTGCGTATAAATGCAAATTTGCAAACGTAGGAAAACATGTTTACCGTTCGGCTTCATCACGTGTGAGTGATGCCATACGATTGGTACGTTGAACAAAAGTAAGGTGTAATGTTACCTGGAGCCAGAAGGTTTGTGGTATATCCACCTGGATCCGCCCCCTTGCAGGGCCCAGGTCCATATATCACATATCCCCCTATCTGCAACTCTCAGGCATTTAGTTTCTTCCTTGTTAGGTTTCTTTCAGTTCACGTTTTTATTTAATTGTGTTTCCCCTTCCTTAAACGTTTGTCAATGTCTGTGGGATCCAATGGTGTTTTTGAGCTACCCCGTAGCAGTGACACTGATAAAGAACAAAGCACCGGTCTATTTTCAAGTAGTCTATTTCAGTTAACATATTGTTTTTTTGGGCACAATTTTTCGCGCTTTCCATTTTAGCGTGTTCGCTTGCTGTTCTTTGTTTCAAATAGCTCACAGAAAAGGTAAATATCGGCGGTTTTGTGGATTTGCTGGAATGGATAACATGTTGAAAATAAAATAATGAAAAGTACTATAAGGAAAGCGCTAGTCCGCTAATTGCAATAATCAATTGGCACCTCTCTTGCTGCTGACCGTAACCATGACGATAGTATCGAGAGATAAACAAACGAGGCGGTTAGTTTCTAAAGAAACTGTGGTGCTGCGTCGGTGGGGAAGTGAAACACAAAATTTTGGATTTATCAACTGAGTTAATAAGATAAATTAGCCACAGTAAAGAGATTGAAAGCTGACGTTTCGGGCATTAGCCCTTCGTCAGAGCGAATCGCTCTGATTCGCTTTGAGGAAGGGCTAAACTTGTTTTTCTAGGCAAAATTGTAAATATTTATGGTTTCATCGGACACGTTCAGACCTAAGGGGCGTATATACTACAGAAACGTTGTGTGCGGACTCTTTCAAAAAGTGGTACGGACCGCATGTTTTTGCTCGTGTCATCTATGCGTACCTTGTTTTCGGATTTCTTTGGTCTTGGGACAACAGGCACTTATTGCCCCAGAAACGTCTTTTCAGTTCAAAAACACTGGGTGAACGTTAAATAAAATCTAGGCAAGCTTTTTTCCTACGACAGTCTGCTTTGGCTCGAGAATTGTCCGTGTTTTTTTCGGCGCGGGTGCGATTTCGGACGGCTATATTTAAAAGTGCAACCGGTTATCAGTAGTGGAAGAAAGAAGAAAATTTCAATTAGTTTTCCGACGGATAAAATGGCCAAGAAAATTATTCTGCGCTCACCGCTCAGCCGCTGAGTGGTTTGTTTGCTTCAAAACATTTCCATTTTTTCAAAGAAAATTCAGTTGCAGACAACGTCCTGATTTCTTTGTTTCAATGAACGTCATCTGTGTACCTATATCTAGACTGTCAACGCAAAAGGAGCAGTCTCATGAATTTTTAGTATCACTGTGAAAAGCCAAAAGACACATTTTTATGTATGGAAGCCTAAAAATAATGGTCCAGTAGTATTAAAATGGGTATTCCAGTACATGGAAACTATAATGAGGTTGTCTGGATAGGGATGGCCAGGATCATGGAAATCGCGTCCGACTTGAAAACTTCTGGCAGAATTTTTCAAGTTTCTGCCCTTGTGTCTCAGATAAAATCTCTAAAAACTAGTTTTGGCTTGTTTTTATTTTGAAAATTCTTTTAATATTGTCCCCTTGGTGGTCTAAAAGCAATTCATGTGTGAGCAAGGTACTTTCATGTAAATTAACCAAAATTGTGACAAAGAAGATAGGTTAATCGCCATGAGACTGGCCCTTTAAAGACGTTCGCGCTTTTTAAACTTTCCTGCCCACACATCATCGAATTCCGCTATTATTTAGCTGCGCAGTGTTGGCAAAATCCCATATTAAAGGTTGAATTTAACTAAAAGGATGACACTGGTTCAAGTTATTTACTTGACGGACCAATGAAAACTGAAAAACGGAAAAATGAAAACTGGCTTAGAAAGTGGCTCTACAGCGAATCACTTAATATTTTTCAACTAACAACCACTGACGCCCTGTCGAATTACAATGACCGATTTGTCAAAATTAGGGTAGTTTTTCACGCGATTTATTTCGAAAACGAAGTCGGTGACCCCCAGTTTTTTTGCATTTCTGACATAGGTAACTCATTATCGATCTGACTGTAGAAAAAGCGTGACAAAAGTCTGTGTTGTAGAAGATTTTCGCCCAAACGTCCTTAAGCGATTTTAGACCGTGGGTATCGAGAGAGCATGTAAATAGAAAAAAATTTCCTTTTTATTTTTCCCTTCTTCTCTCGGTTCTTTTTGTACTTTTCGGGTGAACACATTTCGTTACCCCTGAGAATATAGAAACGAGCAGGATCTCCAGTCAGTCGTGGAAAACAGTGATGTACAGAGAGACTTCATCAGTGGTTTGTGGTCAATATAGACTACGGAATACACCAGCCTGCAGGATCTGCAGTCAGTGACGAAAGACAGTGAGCCATGCAATCGATTTGCATGCGCTATCCTACTATAGGGAAGGGGACAAGAACGTGGCGGCGGTTTGAGTGGTTTCGGTAGTCGGTATAGTTTTGGTGGGAGTAGTATGCGACACACTCATTTGACCTTCTGAACACAAACCAGCGACTGGTAATAGTGAGTGAGTATCATTCACATTTACAAACTAACCACCGAATTGACTGAGACTCTGCTGAATGTGCTACTCATTGTGCGAGCCACTCCCTGCAACATAGTCTAGAAAGCTGCCTTTCTACCTTGGAACAGACACCGCTTATTTAACTACGACTAACAACTACTTGCACCTTACAAACGGCTTATCGTCAAGTTCACCAAAACATAAAAACGATAGACTGAACAAAGCGACAAAATTGGACTTCAATAGACCGACAGATATTCAGTACAATTACAAAGGACAGATCGTAATACACCAATTACAGTTTAGAGTCTTCACGACCAATAACATCAAGACTTACCTTACAATTAAATTGACCAATTAGGTCAAAAACCACGAAATGCCATCAACTGGCGATACGCGATTCACTTTCACTTTTGACTTTTGCTCAGCTTGTCGAAACATTATTGTCACCAAAAACAGTCCTTTTCAGGACTACACACAACTGGACACAAACTCAGATTAGTTATGAAGTAGGTGAGTTACTAAACGACTCACTCTTCCTGACATTGCGAAAGTTGTTTAGGAAGCGTTCATAATTATCTGTGAGCTGAGGCTAGACAGTCCAAGTTACACTTAGAAGGCTGTGAAAAATATTTGTTAGCCAATTTTTCTGTTATTATTGGGGCCATCCTTCTCATTTTCCTATCTGTTGGGGTAATTTTTCGGCAAATGTTTTCTTGGAGACGAAACTTCAGTCGTTTACACCTGTTATCAGTTCCTTCGAACTGAAACTTAGCAAACAAACGTGTTTTGCCACAAACTTAATCCTACTTAAAAGTCAACGGATTCGATTTGTTAGGGTCTTTCTAGGGCCCAGGACCACCTTAACGATACATGTGTATCCGAACGAAATATGCATCCGGAAAGCAACAACATTTTGGCTAAAACATTTCTTATTTTGTCTTTATTATTTTGTTGTGTTTCCAAGAGGCAAAATTTGCTTTCACAACAAGTTTTCTTGTATGACTAATTGTTTCTGCATTAATGTTCTTTATTTTTAGTTAAGCTATCCCATGTACTACTTTAGAGTGGAGGCATTGCATTTCTAGTCTACAAAAATTCTGCAATTATTTTTCTTAGTTTTTCTTTAGGGGTGGGAGGAGAAGGCACCTAAAAATATGTTCAGTTTGGATGGGGTCTGCCGATATCTGTTTGTCATAACATTGCGATTTAAAACATGATATCACGTACTCAAATTCATTTTTGTCGATTACAAAGACGTCGTCTGTGTACAGTTCTACGAAGCTGTTGTTAAATCTTGAACGTCTTTCTCACTGCTTTCCTGAATTCATTCTTACGAACTGAGTAAATAATGGGATTACATATGATGGTTGTGCCGTACAAGCTGTTGACCCAGAAAATCGCCCCACTGCTGGGAGGTTCACCTTTAAAGTAGTAGTAGATGCTATTGATCCACATGGGAAGAAAGCACACCAATAAAGCGCCCATCATAACCAACACATCTCTTGCGGCCTTGCATTCTTTCAGAATCTTTACTAGACTAGTCCTCCTTGGGCAAAGTTGCTCACATCTTCTGGATTTCTTTGCTGAACACCAGCTGAAGATACAGTCTTTATTTGACGCTCGGCTAAAGACGGAGACGGAGATTGAAAGTGACCACAGGTTGATTCCTCTGTTGCGCCTGCTTGCATCATCTGTTTTGGATCGCCTTCCTTGATCATAATCTGATCATGATTGCTTTCCAAGTGCGAACCGGCTTCTGGCCAATGTTGAGCAGGAATGATGTTACCATGCTGGGAAGACCTTTCTTGCGAGCATCCAGCACCGCAGCTGGAAAGCTCGTCCTCTACGTTGACTTGGCACTGCTCACGTGGATCTTCACCAGCAACTCCCTCACCAATTTCTTGGCTTGTTTCCTGGTGCTTCTTTCGTTTTTCTCCATCCTTGATGTTTTCCTCGTCTTTCTGTTGGCAGTTGAGTCCTTTCTGATTGGTGAATTGGCCGAGTTGCAGCATCTGGCCATCTCCTGGGTTGTTTGTTTCACCTAGCTGAACAAGCACCTTTTTTTCAAGCCTTATTGCAACTTTTATTACTTTGAAGTTTAAAACGAAAATAAACAAAAGTGGCACAATAAACCACATAACCGGTGCTGGAAAAGTTGTCTCATTGTCCCACCGATGTCCGCAAGCATATACCTTCGGATTATACTCGAAGGCTCCAAAACCAAAAAATGGGCCAAGAGAGACCACGGTTGGTAGAATCCACAACACGGAGATGGAGAGAATAATCGTTTTGGTTGTTATGCGGCAGTCATAGGAGAGAGGATCCTTGACTATGGCTCGATATCGCTCATACGACACGGCACAGAGATGATGGATTGTGTTGAAGTACAGAACCCGGATGAGGAATGCCGAGGCATGACACAATGCTTCCCCAAAGATCCATTCTTTGTAGGCCACCGAAACCACTCTGAAATCTAAGACGAGAGTTGTGAATAAGAAATCTGACAGTGTTAAGCTTGACACAAGAAAATTTCTCATGTTGTGTAAATGTCAGTTCAGAGCAACGACAAGCATGACAAGGAGATTTGCGATGAAGGCTATGACTATTACCATGCACCGCGTTAAATAAAATATAGGTAAGCATTTTCCATACGACAGGACCGCTTTGCTTCGAGAATTGTCCGTGTTTTCTCCGGTTCGTGGTGTCTTTTAGTCGGCTATTTTTAAAAGTGCAACCGGTTATCTGTAGTGGAAAAAAGAAGAAATATTCAACTAGTTTTGCGACGGAGGCAATGGCCAAGAAAATTTCTCAGCTCCTCACCGCTCAGCATTTGAGTGGTTTGTTTGCTTCAAAAATTTCTATTTTTAAAGAAAGTTCACGTGCATGTAATTTCCTGATTTCACAATAGCCGATACTAGTAGCAAACAACAGGTTTTTTTTTTATTCTCAATCTCGGTTTTTTTAATTTCCAGCTTTCTGATTGATTTAACGCACACAGGTTACCAGTGAATAACCCTGCTTTTTACCTTATAAGGAAATTGGATACCTTGTCAAGATCCTCCGGCGTTCATAAGTTTTCAATACTATGCAAAAGGTTTGTCGAAAACTGTTCCAAAAAAATCCAGCAACAGTTACCGAAGCTAAGAATTTGGGAAAATAATTGTTGCACTCGTGCTTGTTTGATAGAGGGTGGTTATATCCATCTCGGTGCTACGCGCCTTGCTAGTTATGTACCACGTCAAATCCAACAAGCGCGTGTGTAATTATTGCTAATTATTATATGGCGGTGTCTCACAAGGACTGGGAACTACCGAATTCACAAATCTGATTGGCTGAAATCGATATTGACCGCGGTCTAGATTTTCCCATCTAGACCGGCATCTAGACCGGTTACACTTTGCGGTGACAAAAGTGTAAACTAAACTACAAAAATATTGACTATTTCCTTCTAAAAATACTAAAGTGAAGCGCCAACAAGCCTGACGAGAAAAAAGGTAGAGGACGAGCAAACTTTGGCAGATTTAAGTTCAGCTCATCGACTTTTGCAAGCAAAATGTCAGCTAGTACAAACCATTTACATTAAGCGAATGAAAGTTTTCTTGTTTGGCCATATAATAAACATCTTATTAACCGAGCTTAGTCGGTCTGTATGGGAGAATCTTGACCTCGGTCGTGTGTACAGACCTCACTGCGTTCGGTCTGTACTCACGACCTCGGTCAAGATTCTCCCATACAGACCTCCTGCTCGGTTAATAAGAGGTAAATATTGCCCTCTTCATATTCTCCTTGGTTATATTTCCCTCGTTTAGTCCCCCCTCCCAAAGAATAATTTCAACATAGCACCGAAAAGCGAAGGTATTAATAGCCTCATCGATGAATATAGATAGATAGATTTCTTGTTCTGTACGCAAAGCAACAGTTAAACTGTTTGTGTGTTGAATTGTTTACGGGCGGGTACTTTTATTCTGAGTGCAGGGCCGGCTAAGCATGATTGTTGGAGATTGTGTTTCAACGTGCATGGAAAATTTTCCGAACATTTTGCTCTGTGTTGTAAACAAGTAATCGCATTGAGTCCTCCTAGAATTAAGGATACATTTCACTTGGGCAATTAAATTTTTGCTCAATTCTACTTGGCTGCATGCCATTCCATATCGTAATTGGACTGTTTAGGCATCACGCGTGCTGTAATAGGACAGCTATTTTGTACGATTTCTGAAGGCCCGTTTACACGGCACTTTTCAGTGCAATTTTTGTCGCGCTCGAGGTCGCGATAAAAATTGCAAGTGTTAACTAGTGGCGATTTCTGTGCGATTTGTCGCCGCGATATCGCATAGGTTTCGAACATGTTCGAAACTTGATGCAACTTGGCTGCGATTTGGGGGAAATTGAAGCAAATATCACACTGGAAACGCAGCGAAATCGCTGCTAGTTTACACTTGCGACAAACATTTTGGGTTACCTATACCTGTAGATTTAGTAATCCATTTCACCTTATGACATCGTCAACTAATTTTTCACATGCTGATATATACTCCTGTTATTAAAGGCTTCTTCAATTTAATGCTCGATTTTTTTTCCTGCTGAATTCAAATTGCTTTCCATAAGCCTGTTAAGTTATAAATGTCACCTGGTGGGGTTTTAACCAAGCTTTTTCTAAATATTTTTTTTGAGACCTTTACAACAATTTTCTAGAATAGCGGACAGACAAAAAAAGCATTCAAAAGCATTCGAAAAATTCGCCCTCGACCCTCCATCTCACGTGGCTGTTGTTGTCAAAATGCAATGACCTTATGAAATCTCTCCGATCTCCAGGAAAAGGAAGGCAAAATCTAAGGCTGATCCTCAGAGAGACTTCAGAGTCACACAAATAAGGCGGCGCCCAGAGACTGCGAAAGAATCCCAGCATTCTCAGCGGCCTAAGAAATGCTTGGTAGCCTCTCTTTCTGCTGGTGCCTGGTTGATCTTGCAACTAGGTGGTTGTACGCGATAAATTTCAGCCGGTTGTACTGGGAATAAATAACAAATAGAGAAATATGTCGTCTGAAATAGATACCCTGGCTGAAATGGGTTTTCCACGGAACAGGGCGTGAGTACATTTTTCTTTTTGTCCCAATAATTTACACCTGACAATCTACAATCCTGGCCAGAACGTTCGGGACACTTAGCCACATTTTTAGTAACATGTCAATAATATCTTGTCCCCCTCCCCCCGTAGACAATGTTGACTGTCAAGAGTCCGGATATCTTGTACAGTTTCTGTACTTCAACATTGTTTAGGGGGAGCGGGGGAAAAACTCTGTAAAATGCTTTTGGGGGGTTTATGTTATCGCCTATTTTCAAGTTGCTCACGAAAAGATTAAGAAATGGCTAAGTGTCCCTTAACCAATTGGCCAGGATTGTAGTCAACATTTCTTCTTTTAACACATTTCACATAGTTGTCACTCCATTGTCATGTTTACATTTATCATTTGACATAACGAGCCTGCAGTAAAGCAGGCCTGTTTCACATATAAACCTAGTTATATGGCCTCGTTCACCACGAGTCCCCCATAGCTCAGTGGTTAGAGCATCCAAGCGGCATCTGGAAGGTCATGGGTTCAACTCCTGTTGTGAGGACTCAGATTTTTTCTGGGTAATAACAACTATTTCAACATTTCTTCTTTTAACACATTTCACATAGTCATCACTCCATTATCATCTAGTCGATCACTTCCTCAGTATTAATGGAGTTGATAACTTACTTATACCAGCTTTCCAGCTTTATATAAACGATGAATTAAACTTAATTAGAACTTAAATTGATAGGGAAAAGGCCCTGGCCGTGACTGGTAACAGAGGTTTAGAGGCTGCTATGGAATGGTGAGTATTTTTGGCATTTTCCTGGTCAATATGATAGAAAATGAAATGTTTGTTTCGGGCTATAACACGGGGTTGTCCATTTCACTAGTGTGAATTCAAGTTAACCTGGAGTAAAGTTCGACTTAAGGTTGATTTTGGAAATAAGGGTCTAGTAACGATTTGAGTATTCAAGCTAAGAAAGTGATTATGACAATTTAACAAGCATGATACCATGTGGTCCCCTTCAGACAGTGATACAAGCCACTGACATAAAAGCTAGAACTACTTTGGGGTTAACTGGGGGATCTTTTTTAAAGTTATAGTTTAAAGTGGATCATGTGGATACACAGTCGACTGCATATCCATGTGTCCACTTCAAGCTATATTTTGGTAAATCAGGGAGAAAGAGTTAAGCCCTGGCTAAATGATCAAACATTTTTGTCCAACATCATGTTGGACAAACAATGTTTTACTGTTTAGCCACCTCTCTCAACTTTGCATTTAAATGGTTTCCATTGTCCAATGTTATTATATTATCTTATCTTTATCTTAATGTTTGGTCAAACATTGTTTGCCCATTTAGCCACTGAATGTTTCATGTGGCTTTATCTTGACTGCATATCCACGCCTGCCAGGGTGTGTTTCCCTCTTGACTGGCTCTGTATTCCTGTACATGATACCGGTGAGAATCTGTGCCAGATCTGTACCAGAAAGTGAGTTCCTTAATCCAGGATCTTGTTATAATTTCATTTGAAGAGCTTTTACTACTATTCTGTCTACCACTGTTTACTCTGGAAGTGCTTCTAGCAAGATGAGGGTTATTAGTGGGTTGAACTCTTACAGTGTAATACAGTGGATTATACTAAACATGAATCATTTTTAGGCTTTTAGCCCACTCTGAGGATCCTGATATTGATGAACCTTACAAGCCCCCTGTTGGACATGTTTTAGGAGAAAGTGAGTGGTAGATTTAGATTGTAGTTTTAAGTTCTTGCATTTTTACGTAACTTTTAATTTACCGGTATTTTCAATAGGACATTTGCACAATGGCGACATTTGACTGCAACTACCAGAATTCATTTCATTTCCCCTTTCTTGTTAAAATTTCGTAATCCCAGTGAAGTTTAACAAACAAAGGACCTAATTTGTTACACTAACAGAGAACAACAACGTGAAGGATTCTGGTAGTTGTAGTCAAATGATACTATCATGCAAATGTGCTATTGCTGAGGTACTGTAGTGTAAATCAGCAATAATGTCATTGCTTCCAGACCTTTAATAGCAAACATTAGTACGTAGCTATGAATAGGCAATGGTAATAAAACCAACAAACTTCTTCATTACATGATTTGTCAAGTTGCATTTTTAGTCTCGTCCATCCACTGACCAGAATAGATTTAAAACTCTGCTGACGTACAGGTTACACAGCCTGATGCACAGGTTACCCAGCCTCTCAAAAATTCATGATTTTTGTTATGAAATAGTTAAAGTAGTGTTAATAATTATAAGGATTTGTAAGAGATAGAAATGGTCTTTTCTTAGAGTGAAAACAATGCAGAGACTTCTGGGCCTATAAGCCCTCTTTTGCTCTGATTTGTGTATATTGGCAGTATATATAAATTACAATATCTGAAACAACCACTGACCTTATACACCCAAATAATCATATTAACTGAATAAATGCTTGAAAGAAAATTTGCCCTGAGTGGGATTTGGGATTTCAACCCACGTCCCCCTGCATACTACATACTGTAGTTGGATGGGATAACCACTTCTATTATATAGACAAGAGTGTTTTAGTGGAAAATATGCCACTCATAAAGTTCATACGAAACTACATCTAGGACTCAAGTGGTGTCATTTCCCGCTTTTACACTGTCTTTTGTGCAAAAGCACTCTTGTCTATATAATAAAAAGAAAATTACACGGCGGCTTGAAGATATGAATTTTATTTTCTTGTGGTTAAAAACAATATTTTACTCACTCACTGCGCTCGTTCGTAAAATATTGTTTATACCACTCAAAAATAAAATTCATATCTTTTTGCCGTTGTGTAATATCCTCTATGTATAATGTATATGTATTGTATTATGATATTTCACTTGTAGGTGAGTCAGCAACTCAAGAAGCTGTGGGTGAAAGTGAAAAAGTTCCTGTAGAGAACTCTGAACTGTCAACAGATGCTGCTGGCTCAAGTGATCAGCCTCAGCAAGCTCTGTCTCTCGTCTGTGATGAGTAAGGAGAAGAGTTTTTGTTTCTTTTGAGTTAGAAATGTCATTGTGACTTGCAGAGACCACATGGAGCTGATCACATGCATGCATGCTCATTGTAAAGTTCTCTGCTATAATTACAGGCCTCAAAAAAGAGCAAAACTTTAAAAAGGCTCTGTCATAAAGTAAGAAAGAGACCAAATATATTAAACAAACACTGACAATGCATTCTTTATTGCAAATCTACCTACTTGGATTATCCTGAGCCAAAACACTGGACAATGACTCTGTTGCTCTTTCCATTTCCAATTCCCAGAACAAACTCACATGGCATGTACATTAAGATGGCATTTTCAACTTTTTTAATTGTGACCTCTCACGCGAAAACGTTCCTTAGGACTTGCCGTTTTGACACGGATAGCCACGCGTTTACCGTTCAGTAGCCGTGAGAACGGAAAGGGATGCTGTTCGAGCCGTGCAATTTATCCGTGTAAGAAAAATTGAGGGCCGTTCGAGCTGTGCGGCCATTCCGTGTGAAGAAATTTACTAGCCGTTCGAGCCGTGCAACCGTTCTGTGTGAAGGAATTTACTAGCCGTTCGAGCCGTGGTCCAACCATTCCGTGTGAAGAAATTTACAAGCCGTTCGACCGTTCCATGGAAAGAAAATTGTCAGCTGTTCGAGCGGCAAAAGCTATCCGTTCAAAAATTTCGTCAGCCCTTCAAGCGGCTCAAGCTACCCATTCGAGAAAGTTGACAGCCGTTCAAAAGGCATGAGCTAAAAACTGCACCTTATAAGGACCTATCCATATTTATGACAAAGAACATGTTGTTGCCTGCCAACAGAGGACCATCCTTTGAAATTTTTGTTTGTAATGTGCATGCAAAATTCATGAGAGTAAGATTGTCATAGGGCAGCAAATTTATTAACCTTAATAGCAAATGTGCCAAATGCCCATAAGCAGGCTACTTTATGGCCTTTGGCCCTCATGTGGCAGAAAATAAATGCTGTAGAGAGATTAGAAATATCTCTAAAATTTTAATCTTTTTCTCAGTTCCCAAAGATAGCAGCTAAGTGTTGATCATGCAAAGAACAAGTTAATATAAACGTAACATAAACGTTTGGTCGTATAATTCATGATCCAATAGGTTGTGCTAAGGTTGTGAGGTCAAGTTGCCTTCACCACAACATTTATTTCCTCTTTGCAGTTGTGGGAAGAGACTCAGGAGTGAGAATGATGTTCAGGTTGTTTTCTTCGTTTCTTTTTGTTTGCTATACTTGTTTACATTTTAATTGAAGTACACTTGTTAGTTTATGGTAGATCATGACCTTAATTGCTTAGATGTGATTAAAGAAGGTAGCTTGGGGCCAAACTTAAAAATTCTCAGGCTGCTTCATAGGTTACTGTACGTTATCATAAACATTAATTAGTGTACCTTTTAATAGCCGACATACTACCATAATTATACAGATAAAACGGATTCATTCATTCACTCAAATTCTGACCTTAAAATTAATACTCAACCTACTACTGCTTGCCTTTTTTAACTGCAGGCAATGTTCAGTAATTATATCAATAGTGACTCAGTGGACTATGAATGACGGAAACTGGCATTGTGGATCAAACCCCCCAATCTCAGTGCTCATGCATACACAAATGTCTCCTTTTGAGCCCCTTAACTCTAACGTCATTGTATTTGAGACTTTTGCTTGGATGATCAATGAACCTTGGAGTCCACAATCATGTCAACTAACTCTAACAGTACTGTAATCCTTATGATGAACGTAATCTTTTTCTTCTACAGCTCCATGCTGCAAGGTCAGGACATTCAAACTTTTCTGAGTCAACAGAAGAAATCAAACCCCTTACTGAAGAAGAGAAGAAACAGCAGCACGAAATGTATGGCTCAAGTTTATTACTAAGGCTTTTCCTGGTTTACAAGAACTTTGGTTAACCCTTTGCCCCAACATTAAAATGCATATTCTCTTGGCAGTTTTCTCTATATTTTTGTGTTACCAGTTAGGAGAATTTCACTAAATATTAAAGCATTTCATCATTGGTGATCATTTCCTCTATTCTCGTTAGCTGTAGGTTTCATCAAGGTGTGATACTGTAAGGAGAAATTAGATGCTTGTCACTGTTGGGGCTTAAAGGGTTAAAAAACCTGAGTGACTGCAAGTTTCGTTTGTACATGAAATCACAGCCACATGGCAAAAGAATACACTAGTCAAAAAGACACACTAGTCAGATGATTGCTCACCATTTCTTTTATATCAAACAGTCGTGATAGTGTTTCATCAGGATATCAATCAGCTCAAAATTTGTCTGAAAAAAAAACTCTGCTACTTGCCTTTCTGTAACTCTTTTTTGGATGATATCTTCATTTCTCTTTACATCATCACTGCTTGTTCAAACATTCAAGTGAGGAGAATAAAGGAGACAATCACAAAGGATAAGCCGTTTTGATATTTAGACAAATTCTCCTTACTGGTTCCATAAGAAATGTATGGAGAACAGTAAGGAGAATATGCATTTTTATATCAGGCCTTAAAGGGTTAAAGTAGCCTTTACAACCAAAACTGAAGGCCTTCTGTACATGCATATTTGAGTTATTATTTTGTTTTTCAGGTTACAACAGCGGCTTAAGGAGAGAAGGGAGCAAAGGCTAGAGACTGAAAAGAAGGTGACGTATACTGTCTTAATTGTTGGTAACTAAGGTGAAGTCTTCATGAGTGTAAAGATCCACATGGCCGAAGCTTCTATAGCATGAAGGAGCAAGGTCTCCCGCGCGGTTCATTGTCACCCATTTATTTTCCTAGGCCAAAGTTTTTCGGATGGAACTTCCCAAAAATTACCTTACGATTTACTCTCCAACCGGAATTTTCAGAATTTTTGGCTAAATGGTAAGCATCCCTGGTTGAAACCACCGACCACCAGATTTCACGTACGTCACGCTATCCACTAGAAGACAGAGCTCCTTGACAATCGTAGGATCAATTTTAAATTTCCGTTTACACGCTCAGTTGATTTTTGATGCAATTAATTTTTAGCGGTGAGTTTTGCGACGATTTTAAGTGCAAGTTCAAAACGCCCGTGTAAACAACTGGCGAATCGCGGTCAGAGTGCGATTGCACAACGAATTGATTGCGATTATGATGCCACGGGAGTGGAGCAAATGCGATGATACAAAAAACGAAAAAAACTGATTATATTCACATCACATGCACCTTTGATCCCGTTGCTGCGCGACATTCAGCATACTGTACAATCAAATTGCCTTAGAATCGCGACCTTTTGCCCGCAACGTTCTACCCGCGCCCCGCAAAGACTAGGTGCTCCTCGCTAAAGGCGAAACGTCGTGGCAGTGTTTCCTTAATTTAGGAAAACACCAAAATTTGTGAATGTTTCAACACTCGTTCGAAATTTGTGACGGGAAGCATAGCGTTCGTAAAGAAAAAAAAATTCAAAAAACAGTTGTTTCAGCTGCACGCAAACGGGGAACAGTTGGGAAAACACCAAAATTTGTGAATGTTTCCTGAACAGCGTTTCCTCGGTTACGGGGGCCGTTACGGCATTGTGGTTGTTGCACTGATTAAATTCGAGAGAGGAATGAATGAGCATTATTTGATTGGCATTGTTGTTGTTTCTTGCCAACAGGAAGCTTTAGAAAGGGAAAAAATGCGACGAAAGACTGGAAAGGAATTGACAAGTGTTAAACAAAAGTATGTTATTAGGCTCATTTCTCCACCAGGCGAACTCTGAGGTTGACAACTTGACCAACGGTTTCTTTTTACATTGCCGTCCGTTATCTTAATCCCTTGGAATTGGCTAACTGACCTTTTAATACAGACGATGTCAACGAAACAAGAATTTAGCTCAGAGAAGAAAAACACAAGACGACTGGGCCATAAAACAATTCATAGCATCGTTGTTTTGTGCTTTGTTAAAAGAAACTATCAAATTTGTTTACTTGTAAACTGTGTGGGAATTTATTGCACATTCGCTCGACATTTTTTTTTAAATGGCCGTTTAGTACAGCGAAATCAAAATACCCTTTTTTAAAAGTAAATACACACTTTTTGGACTTTGTAAAAGGTGGCTGCATTTACTTCAAAGAGGTGACCTTCTAACGGGAATCAAGTTTATAGTAAATAAGAGGGATAATTATCGGGACATCGAAAACTGATCACGTAATAGAGGATAACCGCTTTTAGGTTTGACTGTATCAGACTCCCCCCACCAAACCCAAGCAAACAAACACACAAATAAAAATGTTAAGGGGGCTCAGAAGGTCAGGATTCGGTGTCCATTTTTATTCTTGATTGGGCAGGAAACTCGTTTTGTCTCACTTGGCCGTGTTTTTTGTGTACAGTTTT
>OZ034970.1:38970880-39005676 GCA_964030785.1 Siderastrea siderea
GTTACCACCACTACCATCATCACTGTAATAATCCAGTTTCGAGTTCAGCTAAACAGGCTGGATAAAATGACACAAAACGCATTTATACAAGGTTAGTCTCAAATACGAAGAAAAATTATTCACAATTGCCAGCAGGAAAGTGGTGAATTTTTAAATAAGGCAATTCACAGAGTTGTGAATAGTTTATCTTCTCTCTAGTATTTGTGGATATTTTACTTCAGAGTGAGAGGAAATGCGAAGAAAAATGCGAAGAAAAATTATTCACAAATGCCGGCAGGAAAGTGGTGAATTTTTAAATAAGACAATTCACAGAGTTGTGAATAGTTCATCTTCTCCCTAGTATTTGTGGATATTTTACTTCAGAGTGAGTCTGACACTGTATATATATAATGCGCCTTTTTTCGACTTTTTATCCAGCGGCCTTGGTGAACTCGAAACTGGGCTATGCCACTGGTGATGGCGACGATGGTGAAACAAAAGAATTGCGCTGGTGGTGGTGGTGGTGATGATGATCTTGATGGTGATTCTGAAACAGGAGAATGGCAGTGGTGCTGGTTGAGGTAAAACAGTAGAATATGTGGGGTGCTGGTGCTGAAACAACAGAATTGTACTGATTGTGGTGGTTGTGGTGAAACTGACCATAGAACTGAGGCGGCTGTAATGGCGGTGGTAATGGCGAGGTGGTAGTGGAGCAAAAGAATTGTTATGGTAGCGAAACATTAAAATTGTAGTGTTCGTGGTCGCGGTGGTAGAATAATAGAGTTGTGGAAGAGGAGGAAATAGTGAAGACATTTTCCTCAGGGATTTGTTTTCAATGTTGGATCGTACAAAAGAATCGTAAAACTTAGCCGATGAAAAGTTTTTCACCAGGCGTTTTTGACTACATTCACCCAAGGCTATCATGTACAAAACCAATGTTTCCGATACGAATCCTTTCGAACGACATGAAAAAAAAATTAGTAGCCGCTGCAAGTTTATGAAATTCCTCCACATTTTAGTCATTAGATAAAAACAACAGCCTATAACGTCGCTCAAGTAAAGATATTTGTTAGCATTTTCAGAGCTTTCATAGAAGGCAGTCAGCTTATTTCACCCTTCCTATACTATGCTCTATTTTAATTGCTTTCGGCTGGGCGTGCACAATCCTTTCAACAAATTGACGGTGTTTGCTTAATGCGAAATTAAAAGGCTTGATCACTGAGACGTTAACAAAACTGTGTGAGCCTTTTTGGGTATTCCGACTGGTTCTGAGAAAGTCTGTTTTGAAGCTGGTCAAAAGAATCTTTTTTAGTTTCACTGACAGGTCTCAAAAACCGCTGAGCATGCGCGAGCTGTTCCCGCCATCAATGTTACAAAATGGCGGACGACAAATAAGGTTTTGCCACGTAGTTTCGCGTCCCGCCAGTCTGCTCGCGGAGAACTTCTCGTTAAAAACATGGGCTCAGTGAAACGAACAACTCTTCTTGTTTGTCTAGGAGTAAGTTCAGAGAAATCGGTAGTCATTATCCACATGATAATTCCATTTGTCTTGCTCCTTTTGGTGAAAATGTTTGCAACTACTCGAAAGAGAAGTTGGCTTAGTTTTTCGTGTTGGTTAAGGTCAGCAGTCGCTGGATAAGCTTGAGATTTGGACTACGTTCTCGTCGTTTCTTCCACGAAGAAATATCAAAAATGACTTTTTTTTCGTTCAAATGGTCTTGAGAAAATGCTGTATGAAGGTTTATTATCATTATCGAGCAAAGGAAGCCACCCTTTATGACGCTGTATGAGGTGGCTAGTAGAAGATAGGACTCCGAAGAGAAACGTGTGAGTACCTTGATTCGTCCCTTTACTCGTTTTCTGGACAGGAAATTAAGCTTACCTTAAGAATCTTACGAGATCTTTTGCAAAATTGTAATTTCCAGTAATTTACTTCATATACGACTGTTGTATTAAAGCAGTAATATTGTATGTCTCTTCGTAAATGCTAATGAACAGTTTGGTTGTTTTTATAATTTGAGTTTATTGTACTGTCTTGTAATCGTTCTCGTAGCGCTGTGGCTGACACCGACAAGGCCCGCGAGAATTCCACGACAGCGGCTTGAAAACATTTACGTGACTTGAAACAAAACGGGGAAAACCCATCTCAAGTTAACACCAAGTTTCACTTTGTGTGTTCATCACAAAAATGTTATGCGCCAAAGAACAACGGCTGCTCCAAAGCCGGAAAAAACAAGAATGTTTTCCACAATACATGTGCTGAAAAACAAACAGCACCACAGGATCAGCAAATTTATAAACCAGCTTCTATTTCAATGGTCACACCTATCTCGCAATTGTAACTCTGGGAGTGAAAGGGCTGAAGAATAGCGAAGTGAACTTAAATTCTAACCCGTTAATGTATTCCCTTCGAGAGCACCTCGCATAGGAAATAAACGACCCTCACATATTGAAGTTAATTGGCATTTTTGGTGAAAGAGCTTGAAATCGCTTCCCACTGAATATTTTTAAGTGATAAGATTTCTAATGAATATTTTTCAGAGAATGCTATGTTAGAACAATTCCATCTCAAATCACTTCATCTGGAATCAACCAAACAAGAACGTCTGTTTTTATCACTGATGGCAGTTATGGGAATTGTGATGGAGCATGAACAAAAAAATCTGTCAAACTGAGCTACTGAATAGACGAGCAGCACAAACACCAAAAACACCTTAATGTATTTTATTAATGCATAAAACGTGGAAAACTCATGGAAAATGCTGTGATTTTAATAGATCTGGAACAGGACAAAATAGTATCTTTCAAACACAAAGTACACCCCCCTTAGCAACAAAATTGTCATTGCAGCATAACTTCATTTAAAACATACTCAAAAATGTAAAATTATAATAGCAAAGCAAAGTGCATTTCCTTGCCAATACAAGTGTACTCATTGTTTCTGCAGTCACCTTCTTTAGCTTGTGACATAGAGGTGGATCTTGAAGAACTCCTATTAGTTAAAAATTAATGGAAACACACATTTAGGAATGTATCAGACGAACCCTTCATTTATATTCCAACAGCAGACAGGTGCAATCCTTTGTTTTTTTTAGAGAACTAGGCTGACAGTTGTCAGATGAATCAAAATTCAGCAACTTTAGGCTAATCCTCAAGAGTAATTAATGAAAGAACTTCACTATTGCAAAAGGAAATTGTTGAGCAGTATATTAACCAAATAATCTAAAATAATGATATCACACAGAATTTAAATTTGAATTTAAAAAAATGGTTTAGAAACACAAAAACTGAGGTAAGTTGCTTCAGAATTAAGTTCACTAATTAGGAGCACATGCTGCATCAATCAATGTTCAATGCTTCAAACAAGTAGTGTCTGAAAATTGCAGATAGAGCAAAGACTTATAAAAATGGTTATAATCATCATTCATGCCCCTCTCACACAACTGCTTCTGACTCCCTTCCAAAGAAAGGTTGGCTACAAAATTAATGTAGGATGGCTTGCAAGATGGAAAAAAGGCACAAAGATGTTGGGCTTTATTTCTCAAATCTTTATATACATGCTTTTCACGCCACCTTTGATCAGGAGCATTATAAAGGCGTCTATCTCAAGACAGACCTCAAAACATCAGTACACTCCACTGGACTGTTTCAGTATCAATGAAGAAGCTTATACAGCCAAAGAGTGTAGGGCAAACAGACATATGAAAGATCAATTAGAATAAATATTTGCATTGAATACTAGTGACTTTTATGGCTGCCACTCTCTGCTTTCTACCAAGAACTCAACAGGCTGGATAAGAACATATCACTGAAGTCAAAAGCTGTGATAACCTGGAGAAAAAAATGTAAAACATAAATTTTACTTCATGTACAATTGATTAAAAAACTTCTTGGCAAGAAATGTATCATGATGCTGGCACTCAGTAAATTTAAACATTAAAAAACATTCTGCAAATAGATTAAATCTATTTTGCCCACATGACCTGGTTTGATCACACAGGTCTTGAAAGTACAATGTAAAGGTGAAACCCTGTCTTACCAACCACTTTTTTACCTGCAAATATTTTATGACACTTCTTTTTCAGGGCCGTAGCTAGCCTGGGGGGCAAGGGGGGGCAGCTGTCTCCCCCCCCCCCCTGGACCAGTTGAGCCAGACAGATCAAGTCTGTGGACTGAGGATTTTCATTGTTCAAAGGATTTGTTTTCTTTAGACTCAGTTATTTTGATTGTAGTGACTTGCACTTGTTTGCCATTTTCATGGCCAGGAAATCGGAAATAATGTTGTTAAAGCACTGAAAACACCTGCCTTTTCACACTTATTCGAGGTCGATTTTTCAGAGATATATCTCATGACAAGTGCTGAAAATAGCGTTTCGGAGCCTCCAAATTTGAAAATTTTCTGGGGGAGGATACCCCAGACCCCTCCACCAAGGCTTGTGCCCCCGTTTACAAAAGACCTGGCTACGGCCCTGTTTTTAAGCCCAGAAATTAACTCATCCAGTTATTCTCTGACTGAAATACTTGCTGAATGCAACAACCATTTTTAATTAATCATTTAACATCAGGCCCATTGATCAGAGATCATATTAGTGGAATTCCCCTGTAAACATCAATCAACACTGTGATCCAGCTATTTGCAAAAGGTTTTTGCCCAAAAACTAATACAGTTGTTTCCTATTACTAGAATACGTCCTAAATGCAAAAACCAGTTGAAGCATAAATATTTTATCCACCATTAGCAATCATACTAGGGTTTTACTTTGAAAATTATGGAGCTGTATACTGGTTCAAGTATACAAATAAATTTATTGCAAAACAAGTAAAATGCTGACAAAGAGATGGAATGGATCTTCATGGGAAACAAAGTATATGGGAAAAGCTAACAATACACAAATCAACGAGCAGAAGCAAAGCTTAATAAAAATTGTCATCATGTATTGATCAACAAGTGTGTTGATTAAATTTGTTAACCAATTAATAAAGCAAATAAACATGTTCGGTGTTGCTGATCTAAAAAGACTGAGTAATTGCAATTAACAAAATTCAAAATAATTATTTGATTTGCTTTCTTCAGAATTCAACACACGACATAAGGCAGCATTTGTCAGTTAACAAAATTATGCATCACAGTGTTGACTTAAAGTATCAAAAATTCCAAGCACAAAAGGCTTTTAACTGATGTCAAAAAAGGGCACTTTTGAAGACGGTTTATAGCATTATTTGAGCATCAGGTAACACTCTCTTCTTGCCTTTTAAGCAATTGTCAGTTTTTAAAAGAGTAGCACTCCACGTCAACATGCTCGTACATTAAATGTGCAAAAACTTGATCAGCAAAGGAAAACATAACAACCACCGAGTGAATTCAGTATGTTTTACGATGATCAGTTATGAAATAGTACATCAATAGATTACTGACCTGCAACCATGAGATCACCCCCTTCTGCATGCCTTGTCCACGACAAAGTATTGACGGAAGATAAAATTTTAATGAAACAACGAGATCAATCCTTAACGCCGTCAGCAGATGCAGTTTGATCCAAAATTGGACTGCCGATAAGTATATTCAGTTTCTGAAGTGTACGGCGGCCAAAATGACTTCTTTGAAACCCACTGAAGTCAATGTTCGATTCAAACATCATTTCCAGTTTAAAAAACTGTCTAACGTAACTTCGATCATCCGTTCAAAGTGAAATAATAAGGCTTCGCCGCTTGCTTGTGCGCGCTAAACCCAACAATACCGCCAGCTACGCAGGCTAGCAGTTCCCGTGCACAAACAACAACACCCGTCCGCCATATTGAATTTTTCAAGCGTGAAAAAGCAAGACGCATGCTCAGTAACAATTCCCTGACGCTTTTGACGTAATATCTTTAAACCAATCAGCGGTTTTTGAGACCTGTCAGTTTCACTGGTGTCACACGCTGGCACGACACACTCACAAAAAGACTTCCTCCATTCTCAAGGGCTATCGTGTATCGATCAAAAGACAAGGCCTGCAGTTTAGCAGTCAGGTTACGAGCTTGCCAATAGCCGGCGATCACTAGCAGTCAAACGTCAAATTAAGTGGAGTCTTGATCTCCTAAAGGATTCTTACCGCTGACCCAGTAGTTATGTGTACAGGCGCTCTTGGGTTGGTGTAAGGATGATCTTTGGATGCATTACAGACCTATAATGAATGACATCAGAAACGCCGTTAATTCTTTTACGTTCTGATTGCAGAGTCCGTTCATTGAGTAATTTCAAAGAAACAAAAAGGAATCTCCAAGCAGGAAAGTTCTTAAATAGGGCAACAAAACAAAGATTTGAAGACGACATTTTTAGTGCATTTAACAGGAATGCAATGAGATTGCGAAAACTCAAACAAATTTATATGTTGTTATTCTTTGCGGCTTGGTTATTTTGTGCACGTGAATTGGACGTCTGCGAGACCTAAAGCGAGTGATCTAAAATGAGACTCGTGGTGAACTTCGGTGATATGAGTAACTGCTTCATGATTCTACCTTGTGATTATAGACAGGAAGAAGACGCTCGTGAGAATGTTCATGCGCCCAAAACTCCACGTCAACTCCTAAAAATTCAACAAATAAACATAAGATCCAAAGAACCCAAAACCCTTGCAAAACTGCTGACAGATTCTGTTTACCAGTAAATCAATGGTGAAAACTCCACATCACTGGTTCTACCTCCCTCTCCCCATCCTAATCAATGTTGCTGTAGCTGCTCTGAAAAGCGTCGCGCGAGATTCGTGCAAACTAATAAACAGCATTGAAAAGAGGAAAAGGGGGGAGGGGTACTAATATTCTTGTAATAGTGTGGCTTCTCTAATTCAGAAAAACTGAGGAATTTGACTGTATTTTTACTTTGTCTCAGCTAGTGTTGTTGTATAGGGTTGCAGTTCATCGTAAAGAATAAGAACCAGCTGAAAAAGGCACAAAAATGCACTCGGTTCAAGCACTCACTGCTCCTCTCTCTTTCGTGAACTCTTCTCTCATTTAAACCTAACTTTACCATCTACCACTGGATAAAAAAAGTTTTACGGGACATTTCCCAGAGCGGTTCTCAACAAAGTGTCGAAATGAGTAATTTGCGTCTGCTTTGGTTAAGAGTTACCTCACTACGTCGTGATTGATGAAAGAAGCACGCTCTTTCCAGCGCTTGGTGCTGCTTGCAAGTACTCACTTCGAGTTCTGATTGGTTCATTTTGTTGTTTGCTTCTGTTGAAATACATTAACGGTCCCAGAAGGGTCTTTGGAGCCCTGAAATTTTTGTCGTGGAGCCCGGAGCCTGGAGCTTTTCTCTAATAGGAGTCCCGCACAGAAATGCTGATTCTGGCCAAAGGGAACGCTGGAGTGGAGCGATGTAGCCCTAGAGCCCCGAATTTTCCGTCTTGGATCCCTGGAGCCCTAAAACCCTTTGGACCCTGTACATTGGCTAGACAAATTACATTTGGTTTGTTTTTTAAGTCTATCAGTTGAGATCCGCTCTTTTGCCAAAATTTATTTTAAGAAGTTTGTTGTTGCACCAGCTTATTGCCATTGCAATACGCCATTTCATCAGCAACAACATGAAAACGTTCTTCTTTACACTGTCAGATGCCACCCAAACGGTTTCTAGTTTTCCCTTTCACTTCCTCTTCTCTCTTAAATTTCACCATCCTCTCTCGCCAACAGCTGAAATCATTGAACGTCAAGCATACGCGGGTTTTATTCAAAGGCAAACAACTTTTAAAATAACGTTCAAATTCGTTCTTACCGTGCTTGTGAAAGAGGTCTTCTAAAGGAAACAGTTTCTCAGAGGATAACCCTGTTCTTATCTGCCAAAAAAACATTAGGTATTAAGAATACAGGTAACAAGAAACAGTTTTTTGCTTCGTGTTTCAGACAAGTTATTCGCTAGTTTTATTTGAATTGGGGTTAGATAATTTGCTAAAATGGATGTTTGTACCTCTGTGCGTGGGAAATCAGTCAGGATTATAAACGAGGCTGTTTCTAAAAACAGCCCACCAACTATAAATGCTGCAAGCGTACAACCTCTATTGCGATATCTATACCTCCACAAATACATGCAGGTCCTTCTGCAGTCGTAGACTGTCAATTTTCATCGACAGAAATGAAAATGGAACGCGAATATACGCTACCGTTCCTTTATAAGCCAAGATCATAATAAGAATTGGATTGTTAAGTAATATAGGAACGCCAACGCTCACTGTCTGCGTCTTAGCATATGAATTGACTAGTCTATGTATTCCTCCTTGTGTGGTATTGAGATGATGAAGTCAGGTAGCGCAACGTTAGTTTTTCGATCGCCCTGGCAATCGTAAGATCTGCGTCCTGTTATGTGTTTTCCTTGGACAAGAGTCGTTACTCCACAATTTCGTTCCACCCAAGTGTACACACTGTATAGATGGGTACCAGCGAACATTTAGGGAATCCTACGGATAAAGTGCTGGCTAATAGACTTTGCCATGAACCAGCGTCTCATTCAGGGCGGGGTTGTTCTGCTCCTAGTTGCCTTCAGTTGATAAGCCACCAGGCTCGTGCCATCCGATGGGTTGGATACAGGACACTTTACATTTTAGTTTCGTTGACCCCTCTACCGGAATGGAATGCTAGTCGATCAAAGGCTCACCTCCAGAAGTTTGTTTGCAGTACCAACTTACACACCTTGGTAGAAGAAGACAGTGGAGAAGTGTCTTGTCTAAGAATAAGAAGAAGGACCTGGAATCGAACAACCGACCCTCCCTCCGATTTCCCGATATTTTGATCTATAAACAACCGTGACTTTTTGGGAATGGAAGTAGAGAAAAAAGCATAACTTAATAATGGCGAGCATGCTTTATAAGATGGGACAACAACTGACTTACTGCATTCTCGTGATGTTCACAGCCATCTCCTACCGCGTTGGAGCAATACATAGGCCTGTGTCCCATGGTTACTATCCAGGGCCGCTTTGCACGATTTTCAGGACGACTTGCCTGCTAAATGAGTCCAGTTTTAACGACAAAAATATTAAGAAATTAGTACTTAACCTCCAAAGTATCTAAGCTCTAAGTTTGTACATTCACGATAAAGCTTTCAAGCAAGTCACAAACGTTAAATCCACGTTGGACAGCATAATTAACAACACCACCAGAAAGTACTGCACTATCTAGAGTTCTTTGCATGATCACACGTAAGAATTTCGTCCTCATAGAAATCAAGAGTTAGAGCGACCTTAAACAGTATAGTAAACAACACTACCGAAAAAATACTGCTCAATCAAGCTTTCATTTTGATGGTCACACTTAAGGATTTCATCCAGAGACTCAACAGGTAGAGCCGCCTTGTACGGCGTAATAAAGAGCACCACAAGAAAGTACTGCTCGATAGCTTTCATTTTGAACATACTGTAGGATTTGATTTACATTCACAGTATTGAACCTTGTACCTACATTGTGTCATAGAGTGGCTCTGGTAGTAAAAGCGTTAGGCCTCTCAGAAGGACACGGCCTGTGCAGTACTTCAATCAGTTTACAATTTACTTCATACGTTTTCGATTTCTTGTTCTAGACTAATCATATCATCATCACCATCATCATCATCATCATCATCATCATCATCATCATCATCATCATCATCATCATCATCATCTTCTCCTTTATTTAAACACGATAAAAACTCTTAAAGCAAAATGCTTGTGGGGTCGTGTATTACGTGGTTGCTCGTTTCGCGTTTCCTGAGGGAGTGGGTTAACTGGGCTCGATTTCCGCCTCTCTTTCACTTACCCAAGGAAGCGGCTGGTTTACCAAGCGAAACGAAAATAGAGCCTGATCCCAGGTTATATATTTTATATTTATTTTCTTATTTTCCTTTGTACTTTTTCACCCGACTTGGTAGCCTATGCTATATTCGGGTGGTACTACATCTGCTAAGTTAACAACGTGAATAAAGTTTGATGTTGATGAAGAAAAATGTTATACCTCTAAATCCTTTTGCAGCCACTTGTATTGTTGAACGAGAGGCTCAAAGCCATATTTCAAGTAGTAGTAAAGCTCTGTACTGAAACTTATGATGTGAACAGGTCCTATGTTCCAACTGAAAACAGTACGTAGATTAAATAATGGACATATGAATATCATAACTAAGATGATGTTCTTTGCATTTAAAGCAGTTTTCAATTGAGTGTCGAAAGTAATGCTGTGTTTGTTTTGCTTTACTACGCTCTCTGACTGGTTAAAGAAGAGCTCTCACCACTTTTTCAGCCAATCAGAAATAAACAACTCTTGTTGGGGGCGGCGGCTGCAAGTGAGGAATTAACGGACTCAAAACCCCATTAAATCACAGAAGAGCACATATACGATGTAAGGTAATTGAACTTTATTCATCTGGCTTACAGTAGATCCCAACTTGGGATAAAAAGATGCAATATTCGGTATTTTATGGAGCATTTCTCGGGATCACTTGATATCAAGCCGAGGTCAGCCGTTACAAATTACAGTAAACGTATGAAGATCAAATAGCGTACCGTGACGTCACCCGGCCCCAAACAGTCTGGATTGTCTGCCTGTGGTTCACTTATGGACCTCGACTCTTTCTTGTCGTGTACCTGAGGCCAATATTTCTACACCTGGACCGATCCTTAGTCAACAATAACTGCACATGTACCACGTGACCGTTGAGTAAAAGGCGAGACTCGACTATTAAACAGCTTTCATTTTTTTTTCGGTTGACCCGAAATTTCCCCTGCCCACACCGACGAATTTGCTAGACAATAGACCGACAGATCTTACAATACGAAAAGACGGATCGAAACGCACCAGTCAAGTAGTCAATCAGGTAGTCTAGAATCTTCACAGCCAAAAACATCACGGCTTAAAGCGACCAATAACATCGCAACTTTTAAGTTGACCAAACAAGTCAATATAGGCAATTCACCGCAAAAATTCACCGCTTTGACTCCATGATGACCCCCGCACAAGTTGTCGAAACGTCAGTCACTATCAGCAACAACAGTCCCTCTCAGGACTAATCTGACGCAGGAGATTGCTCTAAACTTAACTCGAAATTTCTTACAGTTATTTCACTCGGTTTGCCTGTTCAGTCGGAAAATGTCGCAAGTTCCTTTTAACCAAAAGTTAGCGGACTGACTAGTCTACCTGATCTGAAACGGAAAGCATTATAGATACCACCTCGTGTTTTGCCTTCACGAGTCTATTCCATAATCATTTACGTGCTAACAAACAAAAAACAAAGAAACAAGCAGAGGTTCCAGACCCTGCGACAAAATTAACGTACTTACCTGTAATATATTCCTTCTGTATTACCAGGCATACTGAAGCGCTCTCTGTAGTTTGAAAAGTTGCTGAAAGAAAAGCAGGCAGCTTATACAGCAGTTCAGTTCTAGAGAGGGCTCAATATATATTTTCCCATACATTGATTCGTTCACTCATCGTTGTGGACATTCATTTGCCTACCATCCATTAAAAGTTGATGTTTTAAACCCATTGTTCAAAGTGCCTGGATAACTCTACCTTGTAGATAAACCCCGTGAATAAGCTGGACAAACGACGGGTAAAGTTATCAACTCTTGTAACAAGACACTTTTGTCTTAGAATGTCGAAATTTGACATTTTTCGCCTTTAACACAGAATAAGTGAAGTTTAAGGGAAATGACAAGGTAGACGCTCTTCTATGTCGGAACTTCTTATCTCTTAACCCCGAAATATACTGCCACTTGTTCATTTGACCACCATATCAGAACTGACATCTTCCCAAATGAGGAAAAGAGCGTCAGTTTCAGTGATGACGGAACACCGATAACTGGCAACTGGACACCGGTGTTTTATTCTTTATGACTGCTAAACGCCAACTGTAGCTAAATGTAGCCAGTAAGGTTGCTAAAAAGCCACCAATACGCTAACTTCAGATTTTGACTCTTGAAACACGAACGTTTCTACCATAAATTTGGTCTGGTGATTTCTTATGTTAGCTGCAAAAAGTACGGTAACGAAATGAACTCATGCGAGAGCCATTTTTTTCGGTTATCAAAATGACGGTAACGTTCCCAACACTTTTTAAATTTAAAGATTTGTGGCAGCTGTCATTCGGCCATGCACGAGACGAACTTCAGCCCTGGAGCCCTCGCTCTACAGACTGTCGCCCTAGAACTTGTGTATTCGTTGATCAGCTACAGTGAGGTAGCACGAAATTACAATCCATAGATTTAAACACACCATCACCCGGGACCTTACCAGGCTTGTTCATGGTTCCCAGGGCAGGTCATGTAAGGAACGTACGCAGCCATTGGTTCAATCTGATTCATGAACCTGTCTCCAACTTTTGAATTGTCCTATACAAGAAAGGCAAACCATCGGAAAAGAACAATCAACATATATTTACTATAATCCGGAAGTAGTGAACGCGGAAGTGACGATAAATTTTGACCACCAATTGCAAAATTACCCACCACTCTGTCGAGAGAGGCTTAGCTCATGTTCTGTTGTGACCAACTGGATTTTTCCTGTTGTGTTGGTAAAACCATTATGGTTGCTTTCGCAGCTCACGTTTTTCAACCACTCCTTAACTATAATCGTTCAGGTTTAAAAAAAAAAGTTACCCTTCTAGTCTTTTGAAACTATAATTTCGTGTTAGCTAGGACAGAAATGGATTGCAACTTGAAAAATTTGGCCCATTTTTTTTAGGATCCCTCCTTGTGTCTTGGAAAAATTGCCTAACACCGATTGTGGTTTGCTCCTCCGTTGAGAAAATCACTTGATATCATCCTCTTGGTGTTCTTTCAGCATTGCTTGTGAGACTAAAGGCTATTTAGTTTTAATTAATTTGAGCCAAAATCTGACCCCAGAACGTAAAGAAAAAGACCCATGAAGTGGCCCTTTTAAAGTCTAAGAAGTGTTGATCAGTTAGATGAAGACGATGTTGCCTAGTGGTTAGCGACATTGGGAAGAAAAGAGGGAATAGTTCAGCTGGTTTCTTTACTTACCGATTCCATGTTGTAAGCAAAGTCACCTGAAGAAAAAAGATTAAACGTTCAAAACGTGATGATCCACCGTACTAAAGCTATGCATAAGCATAGTTTTAACTAGAGGAGTATGGTTCCCTCTTGCATTCTTTTAGATCGAACAAATAGACCCAATTTTTTTCGTGGTCTCTTCTCTTATGGATAATAAAAATGACGTCAACTCAAGTGGAACACAACGAGCCGCAGACGAGTTGTTTCACTACCAAGAAACGGTCGATCAGCAACTCAATCATCGCCGTTCAAAAATCTTCGCTGTCAGATTCAGTCAAGTCAAAATTTACAGATTACCGATTGTGTCCTCAATGTATATTTCCAGAATTGCTGTAACTGCCAAAAAATTTTGAGAACCAACAGGGCACAACAGATTCGCAAAATTTATCCACCGCCCTAAACCGGATTGCGTTACATAGATATGACGTCAGTTCTTAGCGGAGCTCTTTTGGGTAAGGAAACTTGGTAACTTATCGATCTGAGAAATTTTGGTTCTGACGTCAGCGTACGCCCACCAGTATGTCCGTACAGACTTTGGGGAAGGGGCAGGGGAGTGAATGCCTTTTTATTTTTTTTTTCTTGGCGGGAAATCGCTCGGTGCTTTTGGGCAACCAGCGTTTTTCTCGGCAGGAAATCGCATGACCAAGCTTATTTAGCAAAACGATTGTTCGACAGTGTCGAAGTTTTAAGCTTGAGATAAATATATCTGATATCTATAAATTGAAAGAAAAATGTTTTTTTTTTGGTGGAAGGTGAAATGTTCAGGTTACAAAATTTGCCTTCGAAGGCTTAATCTTTGTTGTGTTCTGCTGCGAACTCGGTCGGCACATTGCTTGAGTTTGCAGCATTTGGCAGTGGTCTCGATGCCAGATGTAGCACAGCTTGTACTTTCTGGTTTTTTTCTGTCCACAACCATGGTTTTTATAGCAGTCCGAAAACATTTTCCCAGGAAAAACACCGGGGTGTTTATCTTGATCGATAAACAGTCGGATAAGTATTAAAATTATCTTACACTTTCTAGCTGTAGTTGGCGTAGCCTAGCAGTCATCGTAGATTCCTGAGAAGCGCTGGACGGATGTTCGATTCTCGGAGGGGAAGATAGATTTTGCCTTTTTTTCAACGACTTCAATGAGAGTATTTTCAGAACTTCATAAGTACCAGCGGAAAAAAGATGTGGAGCTCCGCTTTTAGGCTTGGCTAAATCTATATATTATGGTCTATAATCTCATTGACAATAAGCAAGAGCCTATCAGCGCGCGAGAATTCTCACAGTTTTTTAAAAACGTGTTCTGTTACGATATCTTGCAAAGAGTTTACCTTTAAGGCCGCGGGTGAGAAACTAGGTTATCAGTATTCATTTACGTAACGCTTATGCACGAAGTGCGAGGAATGGTAGCGACATTGAGCGAAATATTCATGAATAGGCTCTTCAGTAAGACTTATAGTTTCTGAATTAATAGAGCGGTTTTCAAATGAGTGTCGTAAAACCAAAACCAAAGCAATTACTCTGACCAATCACAACAGGAACAAAACACAAAATGAACCAATCAGAAATCAAATCAAATACAAGCAATTGGCGCTAAGCGCGGGAAAACGCGTGCGAGCAAGTCACGATTGGTTTTGGTTTTACGCCTGATTGGTTGAGAAAGTGGCGCGAGTTTTTTTAACCAATTAGAGAGCCTAATAATGCAAAACCAAAGCAAACACAACATTACTTTCGACACTCAATTGAAAACTGCTCTAATTGCACGTGCGTTAAATCGTTTGCCACGGATATTTTGTGACTTTTATTTTAAAGAAAAATACTGTTAAGTCCGGCTTTTTTACTTTCAATAGAAACTTTTTAGAAGTTTTTCAACTAAACAAAGCAAAAACTAAAATAATACTCCTTGTAGCTAACATAGGGCTTCGCGCTATATTCTTCAATCCAAATATTTACGATCCCTAAATTGCAACATATTGTTCTTTTCTAGACAGTGAACAATAGCTGCTGGAATATGATTTTCATAATTAGCATAATCTAAACTTAAACATTCGTGTTTATTCGGTAAGCCTTCGGGAGCCCTAAAACCACCAATTTTGTGTCCAAGAATACAGCGCGAATATAGAATTTCCTGAACTGACACAACAGGCAGATAATGTAGGTGTATTGTAGATTGTCACAACAGAAGCACTTTTTTCAAGCAGGCTTTTTAACAAAAAATTGAAAGCTTCAAATTTAAACAAGGACGATTTTACTCATTTAAAAGCTTACAACTTTCAATGGAACTCTAAATCCTATAATCGGCTTCTGTTGTGACACAATAGAGGTTTTAACTGATCAATGAGTGGTAATATCAAGAAGTGTGGTCTTCTCCACGAGAAGAAAACTTGGACACGGAGTCGCCTTTTACAAAATCTTAACTTTGGGAGCTCATAGCATCGCAAAGAAGCGCAATCTTTCAAATAAAAAACAACCTTGTTGCACTTTCACCATTCCCCAAGCTCTCTGTTAAGTTTCAACGGAATCGGCTCCCAAACGCTCAAGATATAAAGTTTTTAACGTAAGACCTCCACCAAAATTTTGCTTTATAAATTTATTCATGAGCAGCTTGTCACCCGCGGGCTTAATAGCTTGTCTTTTACCAGATAAGAGACAGATTAGGTAAGAATTATGGATTCAGCATTATAACACTGCTGCTAGGGGGTTGCCTCTTTATTCAAGTTGGGGGGAGTTTTTCACGTTTTTCCTAGCAGACATCTAGAATACAAATAAAGTTTTCTGTTTGTTTTCTTTTTTAATATCCTTTTACAATTTTTCGCTGAATTTGTTCGATTTTATGACTACGAATATTTCGACGTTACCACAACGCCTTCATCAGTCATGCGTAGTAATCCATGTGTATCTATGGCAACGTAACTATGAAGTCAAACTTCCATTTATGTCGAGCGCATGGTTCGTGAGCCAATCAAATGCACCCATCGGATACCATTAGGATACCTGTGATTGACTAGTTGGACACTCGCTTTCAACTGTGCTTTAATAATTTTGGGTGTGTTGTTGTTTTGGTGATAGGTTCTGACGGATTATGCTAGCATAGTTCCGAGCATAATACTATATCTGGAGCATTAGGCATAATGCCGGCAGAATACTCATATATTACAGATCAATTCTGTTATGTTGCAGTTCTGAAAACCTATGAATTACTATAAAAACTGTATGCCAATTTTCCAACAACTAGAATGTGAAAAGTTGTTTAAAATGTAGAATTTTTAGGAACTGAGCTCTCTAGCCTCGTACCCAGCGCATTTTGGCACAGTTGCCTTAGTTCGAGCCAATTCTGGAAGCGTTGCCTCAATAAATGTTTGAATGAATTGTCGTGTAAGTCGTATTTAACATTTCTTTTTTCTTGAAGTGATATGAAAGACGGAATCCGAATGTTTATTAAATAGGTGGGAAAGGGAAAAGCGTCATTTTTACTCAGGCATAATTAAGAGCATAAACCTCCAGCCGAGCATAACTTTGAGCATAATACTCCTGTTTCTTTGGTGATCATGACGCATGCAAGTATAATACTAAAGCATGATTCGTCAGACCCTATTTGGCAAACTGCGAAGAGGAAGGAGCACTTAACAATCATCTTATCAATATGGCCGTTGATCTGACAAAAAACCAGCTGTGGGCCAACCGAATGGGCCAGTATTTCGACTCTCTGGACCTCAACAAAGACGGCTACTTGACAATAAACGAGTTTATGCAGTGGGCAGAGAATATGCGAGTCTTGTGCAAAGCAACCGACTCCGAAATGGCAAACTTGCGAGAGCAGCTTCAGATTTTCTGGGGAGCCGTGGGTCTGAAGCCCGGGGTACAGATGACGAAAGAAGAGTTCATCCAAGGCATGAACCGTCTGGCAAAAGATGAGCTGGACCGAGAACAAAAGGGCGTGAAAACGCTCCACGAGCAGTTCAACAACGCTTTCTTCGATGTTATGGATGTCAACAATGACGGAAAAGTAACGCTCGATGAGATGAAGGTGCGTAGGTGATCTTTCTATTTAAAAAAATGACTACTTTTCTCTGCATAAGTACTATTTTGGTCAGTCAAACTTTTAAACTAAAGTTCAGTTAAACTGCGCACATCAACGGCCCAGAACCGGTTCTCTAAATATTCGCCTCTGTCACTCATGAATTACCATGCAGGAGTCTTAACCTTTGAAAGTTTAAGAAGTGAAAAATATTAAACAATAGCTTCAATCTATCCTAGCGGGATAATTTTAATGCTCTCGCCTGGCTGTCTAGAGATACCTTCTATAAGTCGGCTTTCCTTTGTTAATATAAGTTCGATTACCAGACGCTGTTCGGGAAATGAGTCCGCGCACGGGGATGAACAAAGACCGGACTCGAGCCTATTGTAAATACTTCTTAAGAATAAGTGTTTCCCTGAAGACAAACTAGTTACCAGAATTAATACTTCATTAGATAAGCATTCTGTAATGTATTCTGTAATTGTTGCTTTCTGTAATGTTTTTGCGTTTTTTAATGTAGGCCTGCCTTGTACCTTGTACTTTGTTTTGTGGTTATCACTAAATGTTTTTGTATTAAAAAAAAAAAAAAAAGAATTAATACTTCATAAGGTTAATTAAGAATTCAGTCCATGCCCACAAACCGAAATGCTGGCCCCTCTTAAGGATAACTTTTAAATTTGCCGGTCCTTTTACTAATATGGGAGCCTCCCCGGGGAACACTCGTTGAGAGCGGAAAATATTTTAATTTATTAATAAGCAAATCACTGAATCAAGGTGAATATATATGAAATAAATCACATGTGAACAGCGGATTTAACAGATGAAATGGTGAATGTGATCCTCGCAGTCATATTACATATAAATTATTTCATTTCCATCTTTATTATTCATCATCGGGTGAAATACGAACTGACAAGCCAGAATTTTTTCAGGTTTGTTTTTTCAACTGTTTAAGGTGTAATGGTACCCTATAATTCGATGTTTAGGTTGCATAAGTTATGTTTTTGAAAACGGCAACATTTTTGTCCTTAATCACTTGTGAATACTACCGTGAAAGTGTTTCACTTGATTTCCAGCATTAAGCCAGTGAAATCTGAACAGCAGTATGGATTTTTTCCATAGCAACGGCCATAGCAACCATTGTTTACATCTATTAAGTGCGAAAGAATGACTTTCTATAAGGATACTCACCCCCCCCCCCACTCCCCTCCCTGCTTCCCTGCACTAACCGACGTCAGTGTTCTTCTAGAGAAGCACCTGCCTGAGAAAAGGAGAAATTTTTGGCGTCTGCGGTTTAACTGACAAAACCTGTCCCAGTTCTTGAACAGGAATTCCGTTCAACTTAACTTTCGGTGTGATAAATTTCATTTGACAATAGTTTTATGGCAATAAGCGACGAAGTACTGTCGAGAGTTCATTCCTTTATCTTTAAGACCGTTTTCCTCGGATAACAGAATTTCTTGGAATAAAGGAACTTTTAACAAAGATGTCTCCCTTGCATTTTAACCTATTGTTCTGAAATTTTCGTCAATATTAAAGTACTTTTTTGAGGATGTAATGAAATAAAAACGTGTATGCATGTTTGAAATATGTGTCATTAACTGACTATTTGTCTTATAATTATTTCCTGTTACTTTACGTTCTGGGAAAAAAGTTTGAAAAAAATTGAATGAAGGTAAACTGGCTAATTTTTTTAGTTTATTGCACAACCATGCCATTTATGTACATATTAGGGTTGGTTTGATACTTTTCCAACCGTGCGTTAGTGAGTTATTGTTGCTACCATGAGTACCACTATTTCTAAGTTAAGAGGCTAGTTAATCATTAACTATTGTGACATGTGACCTGAAAAGACTCATATCGAAGTCAGGGCGTGAAGTCCTATAAAATAATGGTACCAGTTTCCCACAAAGTTCTGTTGCAAAAAAATGCATTTTTTGAGTATAGTGCCACCTTAAGTTGAATGCAAACTGCGAGGAACACATTCGTCATTTCATCACTAAATCAAATCAATGAACCTCAAGTGCTATTTATCGCCAGTGTCAAAATGAGAATAGATCGATTGCTATCTTAGTTTCGACGAGGCTGACTGAAAAAAGAAAGGAAATAGGCCATATTATCAATTGACCTTAAGCGACAGACCATTCATCAAAGTGTGATATTGATTTCTTTTTAGTTCGAAATTATAAAACATGCCAATCTGTAGACTAAAAGAGGCAGAGAGTGAAAAATAGATCCGTTTGTTTGGCTGAGCTATTCTTGACGAAATAGCATGGAAACATCGAAAGTAAGTCTACTCTTGCTTCAAGTTTACACGACTTATAGGTGGCATTTATTTCTCAAGAGATGTAGATAAAACACAGACCGCGTCAGCAGCTCGGTAATTTGGCCGATATAATTCCGTTTCCTAAAGCGTTCTGGGACTTAACAAACTTTTAACTCCAGAATCCGAACAGATCAACCTTTGTTATCTGACAAATATCCCTTAAAGGCTTTGAAAAATCTGAGAAAACAGAAAATGGTACAATGAGCTAGCATGCTACAGATTTACATCAAACAAAGATCCACAGTGTTTGAATCTCTTTACAGTGGCCGATTTCTGCCTCGTACCCAGGCATCTCAAATGTGTCGGAAAAAGTAGAGAGAAGAGACCGATGAGTAGCTCGCGCAATGGAACATGGGAAGGTTAAGCATTGGCGCAAAGGACGCTGGAAGTTAATTTCGTGCTCGATTCGAAATCCGCTAGAACGCGCCTGGGAACGAGGCAGGACCGATTTACCTTACATTAACTCACGCTGTTAAGCTCCGGCTACACGAGCAATTTTTTGCTTGCGATGGTGATGCGATTTTTTGAAAATTGTCGCGTCGCCAGGGAGCGGCGAAAATCACATGTGTAGCCACTCTCGTACAGGTGTTGCGACAGCTGAAAAAATCGCAGAAAAAAATCGCGAGAAATTCAATGAGTTGAATTTTTTGCTACAAAATCACGGACTTTGTCGCCAAGTGTAGCTGGGCACCACCGCGCGCCGGCGACGACGCGACAATTTTCGAAAAAACATCGCACCACCATCGTCAGCAAAAAATCGCTCGTGTAGCCGCGGATTTATCAAAATGAAGTGTCACACTGAGTCAGGTCCATGACTGTTACTCAGAGAGTCTACAACACTGCTATTCACCAAGGCAGTACACAGCCATTTCACAGGCATTCCGTCCCTCTATCAACTGAGAAACTGTTTTTATTTTCCGCTCTAGACATTGATGAAAGCTTGCAAGATGGATCCGAATGGAGCTGAAAGCTGGTTCAGTGCGGCAGATTATAACAAGAACGGAAAAGTGGAGAGAAAAGAGCTGAACAAGATCGAGTTTGATTTCTGGTTCCACCCCGAGAAGAAGGAAAACAGCAACGTGTTTGGGGGAGCATATTCAGGAAGTTAACCTTAAAAACTTTTTAATTTCAAGGAAAGGCCCCAATCATTTTCAAGCCGTTGCATTATGTTGTAGGTAGTCAGGAAACCTCCAGCGGATAAAATTTAGAAAAGGGATATTTTATAGGCCTAAGTAAAGTCACGTCAAGTCAAGTAAAGTCAATTAAAGGAAAGGAAAGAAAACAAAAGTAACAACAGTGCTCGTATTCGGTAATTTTGTTAGGAACCTGGCACTGTAAGTAAGATAGTAAGGCAATTTGTGGGGAGTAAGTAAGTGAGGGAGTAAGTACGTAAGCGAGGCAACTTGGAGATGAGCAAATAAATCAATAAAAGCAATCAGTTCAGTGTATGGACATACTTGCTCATTGACCATTTCCCCCAGGGGTACCAGCATATCTCTCAGTTTTTTTTTCATTGCATCATTTTAGTTACTTATTGGTGATTGTTTTTTACCGCCAAAGCCGGGAACAGACATGTTTGAAAGTATAATCGAAGGCAGACTGCAAATGTAAACATTTTAATGCCTCGTCCACACTGACGAGTTTTCGAAACGTTCCGTTTTCGTTTTACCGAGAAGGGATCAAAAGTTTCCTTTCCACGCTGTCGTTTTCACGGCGTTTTGCCCCGTCCACAGTAAAACGCTCGAATACGTTGATACGCTTTCGAAGCCCTCCGTTTTTGTTTCAGCGATAAGGGATCAAAAGCTACGCGGAAAAAACGCCTTCAAAACGATAGTGGAGAATCTGTTTATTAACAAGCATTCTCCCACCTTTAAGACGGGGGGGGGGGACTGGACGTACTGCCGGTATATAGCGTGTTAGTAGGTCAAGTGGTCGAAGATCACCTGACCAACAGCAGACACATTGTGATAATCGAACTATTTCGTAGTCAATATTTCCTTTCATTGCTGTTAAAGTCCATATTAATTAGTCCGTATTAATAATTAGCAGGTTTTCAGAGCAGGAAAGCAACCTTTCTAGCGAGTTCGATTTTGGTTGTAAAACACGTCTTTTTATTCAATGAACTCTTCTCAGACAGACAGACAGACAGACTTTATTGTAACTCCTTAAAACGGTCTTTCAGTTACAAGACTAAAATAATAAAAATTAAATTTGTGTTAATGATAAATGATCAGCTACTAAAAAAAATACTCTGAACAAAAGGGTTGCGCATTTTTCTGGACAATTTTGCAAGTGGTTATGGGTATAACGAGTTACCTGACGGATGATGCTTTCGTTTTTTCCCAAAATCGTGCTTGTAGTTCTTTAAGGTTGCCTTAAGCAGTTCTCTTGTACCTATGCCTTATTCATCGTTATTTTCAAACCACTGGCAGATGGGCAGCCAAAATTGGCAAGGTGCACGTTCAACATTCTCGTCCCCAGAGCTGCGTTCCTTTTGGCCAGCGCCAAGGATCGAGAGCTCTGGCAGGGGCCAGGATAACGCACAATCGCAATAGCTGCCCATTTTTGTAACCGATGGTAACCGTTATTGTTTCAAATTTCTGAGGCTGCGCAGAAAGCCTTCATCAGTCACGAATGGAATCCATGCGTACTAATCCATGTACATCTATGGCAACTATGAAGTCAAACTATTTAAATCGAACGCCTGGTTCGTGAACTAATTAAATGCACCCATCAGATACCATTAGGATCTGTGATTGACAGGTTGGACACTCGCTTTCAACTGTGTTTTAATTATTTGGGGTTGGTAAACTGTGAAGTGGAAAGGAGCGACTTCTTTTAAGATCATCTTATCAATGTGGCCTTTGATCTGAAAAAAAAAAAAAAACCAGTTGTGGGTCAACCGAATAGGCCAGTATTTCGACTCTGTGGACTTCAACAAAAACGGCTACTTAACAATAGACGAATTTATGCAGTCTGCAGACAATATTGGAGTCGTGCAAAGCAAGCGACCTTGAAATGACAAGCTTGCAAGAACAGCTGCAGATTTTCTGGGGAGCCGTGGGCCTGAAGCCCGCGGTACAGATGACGAAAGAAGAGTTCATTCAAGGCATGAACCGTCTGGCACAAGATGAGCTGGACCAAGAACAAAGGGGCGTAAAAGCGATCCACGAGCAGGTCAACAACGCTTTCTTCGATGTTATGGATGTCAACAATGACGGAAAAGTAACGCTCAATGAGGTCAAGGTGCGTAGGCGATCTTTTTATTTAAAACGTCTTCAGCAGTTGTAAACTCGAGTCCAGTTATTAGTTAAACTGCGCACATCACGCACAACTAAATATAAATATATATTCTTAAATATTCTACTCTGTCGCTCATCAATTAGAATTCAATCCATGCCCACAAAACGAGTTGCTTGCCCCTCTATAAGGGTACCTTTTTATAAAAAAAATTTCTGGTCCTTTTAGTAATATGGAGGCCTCCCTCGGGGACACATCTTGAGTGCGAAAACTGTTTCATATGAAATGATGAGTTTGATCCTCGCAGTTAAATTTAATTCCTTTCCCTGGCCTTTGCGGTCTACCAGGCAACGCTCCACCCAATTCTACGCAAAGCCTGTCAGTAAATCGCAAGGTAAACCGACCAAACCGCAAAGGTCAGGGTTCGAATCCCGGTCAAGCCTGAATTTTTCAGGTTTGTTTTTACAACTGCTTAAGTTGATTACATTTAACTGCGAGGTTCACATTCATTATTTTAATTTCATCTGTTACATCCACAGTTCCGTATGATAACCGTCTTCAAAAATACTTTAAATAAGTAACTCACTGACTCAATGGCTGAACCTTAAGTGCTATTTATCACCAGCATCAAAATGAGAATAGATCGAATAGATCAACTGCTTTCTTAGGTTTCGACGAGGGTAACTAGAAAAGAAGGTACGTCAGACTGTGATACTGATTTATTCCAGTTCGAAATTATAAAACATGCCACTCTATTGTCTAAAAGAAGCAGAGCGTGAAATAGGTCCATTTGTTTGGTTGAGCTTTTCCCCCCGGGGGGGGGGGGACTACTCAATAAAGTTTTATACGGGGAGGCTCTGCCTCGAGGTTCAAACCCTTACCCTTCAATATGCTAATTTTCACCAAAATGGTACCCCTTTCATATACCTAGAGGAAAATTGTACCCCTTTCTTATACCTCAAGGAAAACCCAAAACAATAGAATTTCCTATAATCGCCACGTTTTTCATCGGGTTTTCAGTCGTTCTGATTCAGCTACGTAGTCATTTCTGCCAAAATGTGACACCCTTTGGTATACTTCGCTTTAGCCACCATACATTCCACTTTGCAGCTGATTTTGTGACCCTTTCGTATACTAAAATAACAATTTTCCCTACCTTTTAATATACTCACTCACTCACTCATGCCCATTACGCCGGGTGGCGAGTAGGGCAGCAACGTGATCCCTCCACTTCTGCCGGTCTTTCGCCATGACTGAGATGCTACTCCAGGTCTTTCCCATCCGTTGCACTTTTTTCTCCACCGTCCGCCGCCATGTGATCTTCGGACGACCCCTCCTTCGCTTTCCCTCTGGTGTCCAGTGCAAGGCAGTCTTGGCGATAGAGGCTTCTTGGCGGGTGACATGGCCAATCCACCTCCAGCGTCTCCTCATTAGGATAGTAGCCAAGGATTCGGTTTCACACCTTTCGAGCAGGTCTTTGTTTGAAATGGTTTGGGCCAGAAGATGCGTAGAATTCGGCGGACGCTCTTGGTGTGAAACGTGGATAGCTTTGCTAAATCCTCTCAGTCAGTCTCCAGCATTCCAAACCATATAGGAGAGTTGTGAGGACGCAGCTGCGGTAGAGTTTCAACTTGGTGTGAGTGCTGTAGGTGGAGGAGCGCCATACCATGCTCATCATGTTAAGAGAGTTTCTGGCATTGTTGAGAGGGCTCTGGATGTCCAAGTCTGCCCCGTTCATTACTGATGATGCTGCCAAGATAGGTGAACCTGTCCGTATACGGGAGGTCTCCATTCTCAACCTGGACTCGACTTCTGCTGGTGCTGTTCAGTGCCATAATTTCAGTCTTCTTGCTGCTAATGTTGAGACCAACTTGCTTTGCAAAGATGTTAAGTCGCCGGGTCTTCTCTTGAATGTGAGAATGGGTGTGTGATAATAGCGGAGCCTCCGCGTATAGCCCCCATCTCCCCCCCCCCGGGGAACTTTTCTTGACGAAAATGCATGGAAACATCGAAAGTAAGTCCACTCTTGTCTCAATGTTACACGACTTATAGGTGTTTATACCTGCCCGATCAAAGGAAAGGAACACCATGAAGAAAGTTATGTAGTCTTTGGCCTTTATTTCTCAAGAGATGTGGATAATTTCTGTGACTAATTTCTGCCTCGTACCCAGGCGTCTCAAATGTGTCGGAAAAAAGCAGAAAGAAAAGGCTGATGGGTAGCTCGCGCAATGGAACATGGGAAGGTTTAGCATTGGCACAAAGGACCTTGGGAAGGGAAAAACCCTTTACATGCTCGCTTGCGCTCAGTCAATCTCGTGCTCGATCCCAAGTCCACTAGTTAGAACGCGCCTGGGAACGAGGCAGGGCCGATTTACCTTAAATTATCTCAGGCTGTCATCAAAATGAAGTGTCACACTGAGTCAGATCCATGACTGTTACTCAAAGCGTCTACAACACTGCTATTCACCAAGGCAGAACACAGCCATTTCACAGGCATTCCGTCCCTCTATCAACTGAGAAACTGTTTTTATTCTCCGCTCTAGACATTGATGAAAGCTTGCAAGATGGAGCCGGATGGAGCTAAAAGCTGGTTCAATGCGGCAGATTGTAACAAGAACGGAAAAGTGGAGAGAAAAGAGCTGAACAAGATCGAGTTTGATTTCTGGTTCCACAACGAGAAGGGTCCGAGAAGGAGGAAAACAGCAACGTGTTTGGGGTAGCATATTCAGGACGCTAAGCTTAAAAACTTTGTAATTTCACGGAAATGTCTCAATCCTTGTTAAGCCGCTGCGATATGTTGTAGGCAGTCAAGAAACTTCCATCAGATCAAATAACTACGTAAGCAAGTAAATTTGTAGATGAGTGAATAAATAAATAAGTAAATAAATAAATAAATAAATAAAAACAATTAATAAAGTGTATGGACATGTTTGTTCATTGACCATTTCCCCCAGGGGTACCAGCATATCTCTCAGTTTTTTTTTTTTCATTGTATCATTTTAGTTACTTATTGGTGATTGTTTTTTACCGCCAAAGAACAGACATGTTTGAAAGTATAATCGAAGGCAGACTGCAAATGTAAACATTTTAATGCCTCGTCCACACTAATGAGTTTTCGAAACGTTCCGTTTTCGTTTTACCGAGAAGGGATCAAAAGCTTCCTGTCCACGCCGTCGTTTTCACAGCGTTTTCCCCCGTCCACAGTAAAACGCTCGAATACGTTGATACGCTTTCGAAGCGCTCCGTTTTTGTTTCAGCGATAAGGGATCAAAAGCTACGCGGAAAAAACGCCTTCAAAACGATAGTGGGGGATCTGTTTATGAAAAAGCATGCTTCCACCTTTAAGACGGGGGGCTGGACGTACTGCAGTATATATAACAATTAGATAATGAGCTCGTGATTTCTATCGCGTGATAGTTGATGAGGCCGAAGGCCAAATCAACTATCACGCATAGAAATCGAGAGCAAATAATCTAATTGTCTTAGTATAAATCTATTAGACGTTCAAAACTTAACAGCAGACACTACATGTTTTTATTGAAAAATGATATAAATAGGTCACACCGCGCGCGGAAAACACTCTACTCACTATCTACAACAGAATAGATAGCGAGTAGCGTAGCCAATCAGAGAACTGCATTAGTGATAGAACGCTAGTAGATTTATACTAAAACGTGTTAGTAGGTCAAGTGGCCGAAGATCACCCGACCAACAGCACACACATTGTGATAATCGAAATATTTCGTAGTCAATATTCCTTTCATTGCCGTCAAAGTCCATATTAATTAGTCCGTATTAATAATAAGCGTGTTTTCAGAGCAGGAAATCAACCTTTTCAGTGAGTTCGATTTTGGTTGTAAAACACGTCTTTTTGTTCAATGAATTCTTCTCAGACAGACAGACAGACAGACAGACAGACAGAATTTATTGTAACACCCTACAAGGGTCTTTCAGTTACAAGACTAAAATAATGAAAACTCAGAAAAAAAAGAAATTAAATGTATGTTAATGATAAACGATAAGCTACTTAAAAAAAACCTCTTTGTCAAAATTGAACAAAAAGGTTGCCCATTTTTCTGGACAATTTTGCAAGTGGTTATGAGTATAACGAGTTACCGGACAGCTGATGCTTTCGTTTTTTTCCAAAATCGTGCTTGCAGTTATTTTAGGTGGCCAAACACAGTTTTCTTGTACCTGTGCGTTATTCATCGTTATTTTCAAACCAGTGGCAGATGGGCGGCCAAAATTAACAAGGTGCAAGTTCAACTAAAAAGATTATTTTGATATGTTTTATTGGGCTAAGTAACATTGCTATGGCAACACAGCTGGTAATAAACAAGTACTAAATAATGGCTTTGATTTGTTTTCACAAATCGTAGAGCGCGCGCAAACTATGTTCAGACACCTAAAGAGATGCGTGTGAACTTCGCCTAAGAAGGTTTTACTGAACACTGTTTGAAGCTACTTACCGATGTGCAAGATGGCATCATACCGGCCTCCTTGAACCTCTTTTTGTAGCTTGGAGAGGGACTGGGCATTATCCACTCCTAGATCTCCATATATGGCAAACCTTGGTGCCCAGTCCGTGCCATTTCTTGTGGCGTTAAAATTGTACAAGGCGCTCCAGCCGTCTGCACTACCCACTCTATAATCTAAAAGTAAATGATTTCTAGAACTTAGAAATGGTTGTGAGCACATGAGCCTCGTTCCCAGGGCCTTTCCTTTCTAGATTGGAAGGGGCGAGGGAAAAGCCCTGAGAACATTGTTGTGACCACGTGAGAAGCGTGTGCCGAGGGTTGCGCAATTTTACGGAAAACGTTTAAGAAATTCATTCTGAATTTCTGATCTCAAAACCTGCACCTTTTAAGAAGTCCGATATCTTGTATATTTATCTCTTAGAGTCTAATTTATTGCACCCACAAAGCAGAAATAATCGTAAAACAATACAAAGAACATTATACCGTATGCATGGCCAGGAATCAGCCCTTCTATCTTTACTCGGTGAATGTGAATTGTGCGCTCCTTCCAGCCGCAGGTTTTGAACTTCGTAGCTGAGCCGAAAGCTTTCTTGTTCAGCGGTTGTTTGTACCTCTCACCATACTCCACCATGCTCTTGACTGCCTCGGCCATAGTTACCCACGTGATCATCATCTCGGTAGGGGCACCTGGAATATTTAGACCAAAACAGAGTTCTTAAGTGTTGGACTCGGGGGGGGGGGGGGGGTGGTGGGAGAAGGATAAGGGCTGCTCCCTCGAAAAAGCTTTATCAGTTTTCATAAAATTTTGCACATATAACGCGCTATCTGGTTGGTTCTGTTCTTTAATTTGTAAACGAAATAGAAAACGGCCGCTGACTTGATGCACACCTGACGGAGTTTTTAAGAATTTCACTAATTTTGGGAATGCTTTCAAACTTATTCTCGCGTCAGAGCGTCAGGCTATACAGCTATTTCAATTAACGTTGTCGGATTTTAAAGGGGCTCGGGCTTACGCGACAAGACCGAAAGGTAGTATGGTTAGCTGTAAATCTTTTGTGATTCGGCTGTAATTTCACGGTTGTCACTGCCATAGGACAAGTAAAAGTACCTTAAGCACTTGACATATGTGATTTGTTTTAAGCCCGGGTGAGCCATAGCTAAGCTTGGTAAATTAATTTATTTATAAATTACCCTTGTCACCTAGCGGTCTTATCAAGCTGGTTTTCCGACAACGTTAACTGAAATATCTGTATACCCAGGCACGAGAGGGTGATCGAGGTGTACGTACAGAATTGTAAGCCAGGATGGACAGTCTTTTCAGTTCACAGAATCAGTTCACTTTTTCCTCGTTTACACGCGTTACTTAACAAATAGATTCCATTTGGCCGTGCGTGTGTACTCTGATGATAACGCACAGATGACGTCAAAACGTGGTACGAAAAAGGCGGCTTGTAGCGTGACTGATATGGGTTATCCCGCACAAAATTAGAAATGTTTCTACAATCTTTGTGGTGATGATTTGCGCGCACAGAACTTTGCCGCTCGTTACGTCATTCGTGCCGCTGTACTTTAATCACAAGTGCAATAGGCCATTTTACAGTTTGGTGCTCAATGCCCTGGCCTTCGAATAGAAGCGAGGCTGGAGGTGACCTTGCTTTGTTACAAACCTTGCTGCTTTTCATATGTATATGATTATGATCACAGGCTTGTTAGCATGAGAATGACGTGAAATGCAGGAAGGTTTGTGGTAAAACAAGGTCACCTCCAGCCTCGCTTCTATTCAAAGGCCAGGGCACGAGCTCATAACTGCAAAATGGCCTAGTGTATAGTGACGCAAATGAGAAAAGCTATCTCTGAAAACAGCTCAAGCTAAATTCAAGTTTCAACTGCAGCATTAACGATCGAATTTGTTTTGTCTCTTCGCACATTTTGGATGCCTCTTAGCAAAACGTTATCTCTGATCTCCAGCAGGTTACTGAACTGCATCCCAGAATTTTCGAGAGAAACATTGCCGATTGAGACCAACCAATGATTAGTTCCAACAAATATAACACGTGCGTCGTTCACATTGAAAGTCTTCTAACATCACCTTTTACTCTTAGGCCGTTTTGAGTTAAAGTGATCTTACACGAGACAATAACTCAAAAGGACCATTCGACCGACGTAACAATTTGTTTTGGCAGCATGCTACAACTTTTTAACAAGTTGCCGCAAAATTCTCTTAAAAAGTCATTAAAAGTCACCCGGTGTACGAAGGGCCACTCAGTAAATGGAACCTTTCAAAAACTTGCAAGACGTCAACTGCCGCAATCAGAGTATTTCGCTAAAACTCACTGTTCAAAAAGGTATCTTGTAAGATCACTTTTTTCAAGTTTTAAACAAAAAGGGTGCATGCCGAGTATAAAAAGGCCATACCTTTAAATATTATCGACTACTGTTCTAAGATTGTTAGCTTTTAGTAAATTCAGTTTAACCTTTTAGGTATAACCAAACTGAGGCTGGTTTACTGTAGCGTCAACATTTATGCCCTGGAGCGCGTTTTGATTTTATATACATCAACTTTAAGGTTGTTGAATTTAAGACCCGTTTAGTGTTTTGAACATTTAACATGTCACCAGTATGAATTAAATACAAACTCATGTCGAAAAATTTAATTCATCTTCCAGTTGAAGCTTCCCGCCTTAGGAAATTCTCAACACACAGCGTAGGCTAGAAAAAGAAAACTGTTTCACACAGCCGCCATTTTTGTCGCCATCTTGATTTTCCTCAACCGCGAAGCGAAAGAACGACTGATTAATGCACTAAACGTGATCTTCGAGGCGAAGCGGGCGAATGATCAAGTAGTTTTGTTCCTGTTTAGCCCTCAAACGTAGTTTTAGTTATTTATGACAACAATGAACCCGGCAAAGTCATTTCACATAACACACACACACATCCTCTCTCAACCTACCTGTACTGGAGATATGAATTTGTTCCGGTTGAGGTGTTCCATCTCCTTGCGTCCCGCGCCAGGTCAAAAATACCACCACTACCCCAAATACACTCGCAAAATGGCCAGCCATTTCCTAGCCTCATTTCCCCATACCCTTTCTCATTTTCAACTGAACGCGAGTCAATGTAAGTTGTTGGGTACCTGCCGTTCTGCTCGCCGTTTATTGCAAGTACCTTGTGGCCAACTGTGTCCTCTTAACAGGTGGTAAATTGACTAGTCTATGGCAAGTGTATATTGGAAAATATCCCTTTATTTGGTGAAATCTTGTTTTACGCAGCACCAAATCGAATAAAATAACATCAAAAATTGAACCCATGTGGCTATTTTCATAGGATGGCATAAGAATTTGGAACTACTGTGTTACAGTCAGTCAAAACCCAAATTAGCGATCAGAGAGGAAGACATGAATCTGTGACCACTTGATAACTAATTGACCGCCATTGCCGGGTTTCATATCGTGTGAGACTGGGTACGAATCCCTTAATTGTGATAATGGCTACACAATACTCACATAGCCAGAAAGAGCACATCGAACTCTACAAAATCACGAAGTTTGGTGTTAATCGGATTAATTTTGAACGGCTTACAACCGTTCAAAAATGCTAAAATTTACAAAGAAATGTATGGATTTCCGGACAAGTTGACATTTTTGAACGGTTGTAAGCCGTTCAAATTAATCCGATTAACACCAAACTTCGTGATTTTGTAGAGTTCGATGTGCTCTTTCTGGCTATGTGAGTATTGTGTTGCCATTATCACAATTAAGGGATTCGTACCCAGTCTCACACGATATGAAACCCGGCAATGACCAGGAGACAAAGCCGACTCCAGGTCACCACGAGTGTAGGGTCATTGCATACACGTGACACGCTTAAGCCATCTACTTCCCTAGACAAATAGTTAAGCAAGTTATAAGCTTCGAACTTCGAGTCGCAGCTGTGAACAATACTTTACGATAGCTAAATTTGGCTTTTGCTTACGACTGTCCCATGCGACAATTTTACATCTTTTATTAGTGTGATTGATATGTTATATCCGCATGTATAATGGTTCAATAAAGAGCCCCATCAGAGGATGTCTCAGAATAAAATGAATGTGTGTATCCTACGTCGTAAAGAATACTTTCAAACCGAAAGCTGGAAAATCGTTGAGTATTCGGCGGTATCACACGGATCGTAATTCACGATAGCTTCCGCTAGTTAAACCGATTTAGGAAGGCAATTAGTGTTTTTAACCTCGTTAAATAAAGTTTGTTTGTTCGTTTGTTGTTTGACACGGTGTTGCATCGGTAAGTGTGGTTAACTGAACGGTAGGCTGAGGTTGAAATGTACTTTGGGTATACAATGGAATTCCCTCAATGCAGCCACTAACGGGTCAAGGAAATCTGGCCTTTTTAAAGTGTTTTTTTTTACATAACAAAAGTGACTAAGAAGGCGGGTAAAAATAAAGTGGCTTAAAATCTGATGCCAGTATTAACGGAGTAAGGTGGGGTTACTTGATCTATAGTCGATATATCTTCGAATCTTTCTCGGAGGTTTAGCGAACCTTCGATCAACCTCGAAAATTTGTGGAAAAGTATGAGAAAATTGCGGCGAGTCTTTATTCCGGCAATCAGTTCGGAAAATAGCAGACAGTGATTAGAAATGCTCATAATAAATCTACGGAAAAGAATAAACATTTTTCGTATTGTCGTACCCCACCCCATTACTTTATATCAATCTTTACAAGACGTATATCCCTCTAATTAAATGCTGCTAGACTGAATAGCTTATTTCTTTCAAAAAACAAAATAGGTTATTGAAGACTTGTTCTGCTACGCACCATTTTTTGTCTCTAAAGTTACAGAATCTCCAGGAAAAAAAGGGTGGCTCCCCGTTGGTGACAACAAAAATAAAAATAAAAATAAAAATAAAACTCCAAATAATACTTTTTTGTATTCAGTCGTGGTTCTCAAATTACAACAGACTGTCCACAATATTCCTACAATTTTCTCTTGGAAGGGATAAGGGAGAACAAGAGTTGAAAAGAGTTCGAACATTCAAAGAGGACACGATAGTTTCAACCCTCATCGATTGTGCTTTTGAAATCAAAGACTTAATCTCCACAGCACGATAGAGTTGAGGAGAGGCAGCATAAGGGTTGGCAGTCTAATAACAACGAGACTTTCAAATTTCATCGAATCTAATGAAAACGCTTTAAAGGCTCAAAAGAGTCGAGAACCGCGCAAAGTTAAAAGAAAGTGAAAGAAACAACTCTCACTAAACTCTAGCGATCCTTTGATCTGGGCCTTAACGGGCAAGCGAAGGGAACACAAGCGCGGAGCGAAAAAGAACGCGTTTGTGCAAAGCGCGAGAAAAAAATTCTCAAGCCCTGTTGCCCCAGTGCTACAGCTTTTCGTGCTGATTTTTTTAGCTCGCTCGACGATTTTTAAAGAACAAAAACAAGTTATCAGATTAATCCAAACAAAGTAGTCTAATTTTGTTAAATGCTCTTCATATCTTGGTTAATATCAGCACCGCTGAAGGGACGAGTCCGGCATCGTGAAGGCTAGTCCCCAGGTCAGCGTCCGTATAAGTTTTCCGCGGGAAGGTGGTCATAAAATTAAAAGGGGCTGAACCATCGGTGCGATTGTCATGTACGTAGGAACGAACTGTCTCCAGGGTGTCCGTCGCTTGGAAAGTGCCAGTGATCGTACTACCATTTGTTAAACGAAACTGTAGGAGAGGAAAGACAGAAAAAGGAAATTGACAAAAGTAGCCTTCATCCTACGCATCCACAACGTTTATGAGGCCCTTGGTCACCAAAACACGTGAGCACGTTCAGCTTTTTCTTTCACAAGGTGTTTCAGCTGCTCATGATCAGTGAAATATTAAAATGAACAAAAACGTTTAAGCGACAAAAAGTGTCCGCAGTGGGGAGGGGTACTAGGGCAAAACTCAGTAGAAAAGTAACGGGTTCGCTGCAGCACTGAATTTCTCAGGTGTACTCTCTGAAGCTACCTAGACAAGTATGTGCAGCTACAGAGGGTATGGGTATTGAACCAATTTGGACTGAAATGGCTCCAAAATTTTTTTGAGTACTTACCTGTAGTTTGCAAGTTGTGTGTTGCTTTTTTTCCACAACCGGCTGAATTGGTGCTGCAGCTGCCGCACTGGGCTGTGTGTCAGTTGAAGCTCCACCGCCCTTACCAAACTGAAACCCAAATAAACGATTAAACACTCTTACAGCTGGGCCAAACGACAAAGGAAATCAAACCGTCCAAACTCTCCCTCGCGTGACTCCCGCCACTGTTATGCGCTTATTAAGTAGACTTTCATTTCATTTTATTTTTGTAAGAATAGCAGAGAATTCAACGTATCGCTCGGGTTTCACCTTCCAATCTCGAGCGCTCTAATTTACTCTCATTGAATAGTAATATACTTCTATTTTCCGCAGAGTACGGCTAAACTAGGAAACTCTGTTGCTAACACATTGTTGTGGATGCAAATGTTTTTTCCAGCTTAGCCGCACGAGAAGCAAGCTTCTTGGAAGCAGGAAATTGTTTTGGAATTAAGTCAAAAGCACTGTTGCTTTTCGGATGCAAACTTTGCTTCAGAAACATGTTTTCCAGTTCGGCCACAGCGCAAACAAAGAGAAGAAACGATGTTTCCCCAGCAATGTTCCCTAGTTCCAGGCCCTAAGAACTGATAAGAGTTTTTGCTTCTTTGTTGCTCTCGTTGACTGAGGACTCACTGAGTCAGGATCTTGTTAATTTTCGCAACAAGAAACGACATTTCAAATCTAGTTACACCATGAAGATGGTCGCTTAATAACAGTACGACTAAAACAAATTTTAATAATTCACGCTACCTAAAACGCGTAAACAAATATCGACTTATTTGCCTTTTTCGGCAAACAAAGAGCCTGCTTGTAGGCTACATAGTATGAAGTTATCTCCTTCCTATTTTTTCTTACCTTTTCAGCTCTTTCAGCTTTATCCCTTGCGATTTGATCCTTGACTCTTTGTCTAAACAGGACAAAACATTTGTTGGTATGACTCGGGTACAGTGTTGTTCTTTTTACACCCATCGAAACACGAGTTTACTATTTTGGAAGGTTCTTTTCCCGTCAATCATCTTGCCAACCTTTGGATTGTATCTTGTTTTTCGTTCGAGTTATTGCAAAACGAGTTTACTACTATCTTGGGAGCTTGTTCATCGTCTCACTCGATACAACATTAAACAATATATCCAAAGTCGGACGAGCAGTACACCCGCTGGCGAAACTAAAACTAAAACACGCAACTCGAAGGCTAAGTTTAATGAAAAATTCACACTACAACACGCAATACGCTAGATGGTTGACCTACACCTTGTGGAACATATGCGAAATATCGTCACATCACCTACCCAAGGATCCATGTTAGCTTTTTTTGAAACTCGTCAGCCGGGCAAGGATGTCAGAAAAGATACTTGCCCTGACAAAATTTTACTTGCCCATTCAAAATCGTGTAGTAATTAAAATACGGTCAAAAACTGAAGGTTAGCAAGTAAGTGGAAAGGTTGCATTTTATTGTCACTATGTTACTGCAGTGCGGTACCGCAGTAGACTCCTGTCACTTTCATTTTAAAAACTCAACTACACGGACTAAAAAGATAGACCTACTTTGCATTGATTTCCTGCGTTTACTTAAATTACGAGTACTTCTTGATCAAACTTTCAATTTGGCATTTTGCAACATCGCTGTCCATGTCACTTGCATCCTCAACACTACTGTCATTCCCATCTAAAT
>OZ034970.1:39005876-39188376 GCA_964030785.1 Siderastrea siderea
AGTCAGCATTGATCAGGTCAGCGGTTAATGCTTGAAATTCCTATTCCTAGGTCATACGAGATCGAGCACGACAGTCATTGAGAGCTGATGACAGAGAACAATTGCTCTTACACACTCACACATTCTCGTGTCCACTCAACTAGTTTAAATCTGATTGAATCTTAATCATTTCACTCCCAAGAATGCCTAAAATCAAAATTCAAGAGGAATCCCAAGTTTCATTTTGTAAAATACTTAAATATAAATAGTACTCTGTGAAAGTACTGCTGGAGAGGAGTCATTTGAATGGTCACACTGTGGGATTTCACCCATAAACTCAGAAGTTAGAACCACCTTAATGTCTCCATGACTGACTCTGGGAGTGGAAGGGTTAAGTCTAGCTCTTGTTTGGCAGCTAACAGCTACGAGCTATCATTGACTCGTGCACTTTCGTAGAGTCTGAACTTGCATTAATTTTCTTCGATTCTCTTTCTCACTTGAACCGGATGTTACGGATTAAAACTCAGCTTTTCAAATTTCTTTTCAAAAAGGGCTGACACAGGCCTCACTGTTACATGATCCCAACCAATGTAGGCGTTTAAGTCTATTTTCATAGATGCTACCTCGGGTCAATTTAATAAAACAATTTTTTATAAGTGTAATTCACAAGAGTAGCTATTGTTTCAGAGGTTGAAAACAAAAGCTACACTTGTAAATTACACTTGTAAATGTTTTATTAAATTGACCCCGAATTCACCTCCCCGATAACAACAGATTTATTACTTCCTTTTAAGGAAAAAATGCTAGTTTAGAAAGATAAGATTCAGGTGAGCAAAATTGCTGCAAGAGAATTTCCGCTGAATTCGAAAAGTCACACCACTAGGTAATCTGGTGGTTTTGAAGAGTCTGTTGACCAGTGTTTGAAGGGCCGCACAGACGCACTAAAATCATTGTCAGGAATAGCGACAGTCGGTTGCGTGTGCCTTTTTAGATGATGTGTGTGAACACGGGTATGAATTCAAGTAATGTGTATTTTATTAGCTTTATTTCAAACAAGAAACAGAAAACGGCTGCTTTGTGCTCACGTAACTGGACGCAAATGCGAGACGGAGATTGTGTGCAAGCCCTTAACTGCGACCCGGGAACACATTAATTCTCTCTTGTTTGCATAACGTTAGGCATTTAGTGCGTCATTCTATATCTCTTGAATAGCATATCAAACTTTTTCTTGTTACAGGACTACCAAGTGATAGACAAAATATGGGTAATAAAGGATAAACACGGGCCAGAGGCCTGGAAGACAGACAGTGAAGCTGAGACTATTGATGCTGAAAAGGTTTCTGAGCTTCATGTAACATCGGTGGAGTTTTGATGTAATTCCTAATCCCACCATATCGCAAGGACTAATTGACTGAGATAGTCAATGGAATAAATATGCCCAAGCGCCGTTAGCCGTTCCTTAAAGTTCCGTTAAGAATTCTTAACTCTGCAGTGCAGTAACCAGCCAGTCCTCTTTTCAGGGCCGAAATGTTTCACAGAAGGGCTCCAAATGGCAATCTGTACATAGTAGAACACTAGCAGTAGTTCTAAAAGTTCTTAAAATTATATTTTTTATGAAGTAACTTTTACACAGTTTTGAATGCAAAATAATTTCATAGACGCCTCCCTCTAATAATCCTTTGTATGCAACAAACGCTCCCTCCCAAGAGGGAAAAAATCTAGTCTAATTTTTAATGGTCTTCACCGAAACATATCTTTAATTACCATGCTGCAAATCTATTAAATAATGATAGACGCCCCCCTCTAATGAACCTTTGTATGTAACAAACGCCCCCTCCTAGTCTAATTTTTAATGGTCTTCACCGAAACATATCATTAATTAACATGATGCAAAACCTAGTACTTTTCGCTTTTTATAGAAAGCTGAAGTTCTTTTAGATATATCTGTTCCACTGGGACATTGAATAAACGCTTGTATCTCTCAACAAAGGCAAACTTGAAAAAAATGGGGGTGTATTAGATCATTCATGGTAATATCGCTAAAGGCTGGTTCACATGAGTGACGCAAACACAAACGCGAATGCAAGCGGAAGTGCAAGTGCAAGCGCCAACGCAGGAAATGGAAACTTTTCATTGCGCTCGCATTTGTGCTTGCGTTTGCATTTCAAACACGTGAGCCGACGGAATGCAAAGGCAAACGCAAACGCAGATGAAAAACACTCGTTCCATGCCTCCACGGTTTAAGTTCAAACCAAGGTGGAGTATTCCTCGGTGACATCTGATAGGAGCCCATAACCCTGATCTGACAGGGTTATGGGCTCCTGCATCTGATGAAAAACTTGTAGAGAGCGTTAGGAAGTGTCCGATTCTTATATTAACGATAAAAGTTGCGCTGGATTCAGAGAAAAAGTGATAAAACAACTTGCATGGACTGATGTGGCTAAAGAAGTCCTAACACGTACAAGCGCTACTTGCCAATCCTGTTTCAATCGATCGTGACTTGTTATTTCAAAAGACATGGCATAATCGCCTAGCTTTAACAAATTTAACACACTCTACAAGACTCGCCTTAGGCCTTAGCTTTTTGGTCTTCGTTTTTTTGCTGTGTTTTGTTTTTGAGTTTTCATCTTATTATTTAAAATTGAATAAACACAATACAGTGTTTTGAAAGATTACGGACCTCTGTACCCTTCTCTTTACCGTATGTCATAAAATTTTTGCGGTGTTGACGATTTTTTTCGGAGGGATTTTGAGGTCTCTGATGCTGTCTTGTGGAGCGGATATTATAGTTGGCAACAAACGCTTTTTTCATGGCTTTACCCTGGTGATAGCCATCAGGATACCCGTAGGTTGCTTTACACTTCAGCTTGGCACAAGACCTATGGAACTTTGGCTGGAGACCGTGAAATAGTCCCCAGTCAACAATGTGGATCCCACTTAGAAAGAGAGACAATTGTGGCTCAAAAAATACAAATACATCCAAAAACATTAAAAAGCCACAAAAAGAGGTGAGACAGCCTGAAAAGGCTAGTGTGAGGCAATTTATAGGCCTGTGGTTATTTCCGAGTGTGGACTGTTCTAACTGGTTGAAATTCTTCAATGTGTCTCTTGAATTACGTCTAGCTAATAGATCTTTTGTGATGCCCTACGGGCATGCCATGATGCTCATTTAAATTGATACGATTTGATTTGATTTGATTTGAATTGAATTTTTATACTATCGGACAAAGTCCACGACCAACCTAAAGTAGCTGGTGAATTCGCAGAAGCTTCAAATCAGTCACAGGATATCTGCCAGTCGCCGAGCCCTAGGGCGGGTTAGGGGTATGCCAATGCAAGGTCCCCTTAGGAATAAGTAGGGTTGGGGTAATGAATTTCTTGGTAAAACTTGACAAGACAAGCATTTTCTTCACAATTATTACGGGGAAAAAACACTCCTCCAATCTTCGTCTCTTTTGTCGGAACACTTCTATATGTGTTTTTCCCAGTATTGATAAAAATAGCTTGCAACACAAAAAATCTTTTCCTTTATAGGGTAACAGCACACATTGGTAGGTGAATTTGGGACCTCGAACCACCTGGTTCTGTCTGAAATTGCTAGCATAATCAGAATTTATTCACTTGCTAAAAAGCATAGTATAATGCTGCTTTGTTGAGTATGCAAGGTTTGTTTAGTATAATTTTACAAATCCAGGAATTTGTTACATACCAGTCCCGGACTGAGCTGGCCGTGCATAGCTTATTTGCAACTTAACAAAGTGGTCTTGCCAATAGTTTTACTTAGGTGTCACATCTAAATTGAAATTTAAGTAGCGCCACATCTGATTTAAAATTGACTCCTCAGTAGCGTCTCCCATTGCTAGCAGAGAGAAACTAAATCAAGCAGACCATTCTCTTTCATCAGAAAACTTTTTTCGCCCTTTTTTATAGGAAAAAGCTGGCTTAATTTTGGAAAAATAGAGGCACTACAAGTAACATACAGCACTATATTTAATGATATAATAATTATATTATTATATTATTCGGGATTCTCTGTCCTCTAGTTATTTTAAAGACAGAAGGCACAAAAGTAGAGAAATCACTAAATTCGGACTCGAGAATAACATTTTTCTGCTTGCATCGAAACTGCCTTCAACCCACTAATAAGAGCTTGACGTCATTACATTGATTTTAAGAGGAGGATGAATTCCTAATTAACACAGAACAATCGTCGGAAAATATCAAAGGGGAACACAGTCAGTTATTAGTCTTCATGACGCTAGGAAGTTGTGCAATAGAGCCAATGCGGACGTGAGACTAACATTTTACCACTTGCCTCGATAACTGCCCTCCACTCACTAGAAATAGCTTGACGTCATCGCATTTAAACTTCATTAGGAGATCGACACCTAATTCACATAGAACAATGGTCGGCATGTAACAAAGTAAAATCTCAATTGTCAGTCTTCGTGAGGCAAGGCGTTGCAAAATAGAAAAAAATACATGAGCCTATAACCTAAAAATAACCTAAGAACTATAAAGAAAAAATATCAGAAGAACTATGAAGAATTTATGTTGGACACAAAAGTTGGTCTCATTTACTCTTAGCACATTAAACTAGGTTTCAAGTAGGAATTGTATAGACATTAAGTAAAAGAAATTCACTCTCATTACTTTTGCACATTGTAATATTTTTAGTTAATTAAGGGTGTTGCGCACATCTCACCCTCAAAGAGAGAAGCGTCAAAGCCGCTAATACCCCTATTAAAAGTACAACGTAATTGAGTTAGCGGCCTGATGGGATAAATTAAAACTGAGCCACTGACATGCTCCACATTTCTAACTGATCGTGGTTACATTCAAAGTTCGCTCGAACGCCACGTTAGACTACGTACTTCGATGGAAAACAGCCAAAATTTCTTTTCTATGTCTCGCTCAGCACCGCAAGCTGTCAACACCCAACGCCGGTCAAATCAAGGTTTACGAGCACCTTTAAGACGATGCAATAGTTTGACCACACAAGGAGCACCAAATTCCATGGCAAGACCAAGCGGCTTCGAAAACAAGCTATCCACAAAATCAAGCTCCCTTGGCGAAATTGCCGTGTCTTTTCAATTATCACCGCCACCAACATCGGACACCAGAATCGAAGACAAGAAGCACATTATGGACTCGGTGATTGTCCCTGAGTTTAACATTCTGAAAATTAGCAGACCTCGCTCTTATTCTGCCAATGATGCAATCAAAGAAGAAACGGAATTGGCTTTGGAAGTGAATTATCCTACATGCCAGAATAGCTCGAAATTGGCAGGCGGGATCAATAACAATGAAATGGATGAAAACATTGGAAGGGTAGGCCTCAGCGGAGAGGCAGAAATGAGCAGACGTCGCTCCCACTCGATCGGTGAAGGTTACAGCGGGGCTAGAGGTGGAAGAAACGTCGAAAAAAACATCAACTCTGGGACAAGTAATGATGACGACGTTTTCTTTCCCAGTTCCCCCATTTCCAAGCCATCAATGAAGACCTCCCAGAATGGACTGATGAAGATACCAGATGTCATGGTCCTAAAACCTCCAAACGGAATGGCGATGTTTCCAAAGCACAAGGGAAATTATCCAAATGGAACGATGGCCATCCAGAATAAAAACGCTAACTATTTAAATAAGGTAATGAGGGTAGTACCAGATCATTTCCTAGGAGGCACTCCAAGTACCCTAAATGGTGTGATGAAGATTCCACATGGCACGGTCCCCAAGACGCCTGTTGGGTTGGTAATGATCCCAAAAGGCATAGTGAAACCTCCCTGCGCGGTGGTCAAGATTCCAAATGACGAGGTGAAATGTCTTCCTGAATTACTGAACACCCCAGGTTGCCTGGTGGAATCCCAAAATGAATCAATAAACACCCATCAGAATGGTAAGGAAAATCTCTGTGATGGAAGAGTGGTCACTTGGAAGGGTATCGACAACAAGACCCAAGACGACGATATGAAGGCTCCAGACTGGCTGATGAAGACCATTCCAGCTGGCAATATGGACTCTCCGTATGTTCAAATACCTTGCCGACCAAAGACACCCAAACCAGAGAAACCTCCAAGTTTGGCAGCGTTAAAAAGACGGCATGTGAGGCCTCCGCCATTGCAGCTTCAGAACACCGTGGCACATCCCAACAGCGTCATTGCGACTGGAGTAAAAATACAAGGTGCCAGTGACAGCCTGACTTGTCCAACGATTGCAGAGAGCAAACGACCGGAGGAACATAAGACAACTTCGCCTGGCAGCCCAGCAATTAAGAAATTTATACTGCGAGTGTCCTTGGAGGAAATTGCAGAAGGCAACTGAGAAAAATGAACATAAGTTATGGTGATCTCTGTTTATAAACTTTTCTTTTTCTTCTTTTTTTTCCTGGTTGACATCACACAACGTAGACAAGTATCATATACTTTTGGGGTTTTCTACTATTTCTTTTTGTTTTCTTTTTTATATACTACGGTGTCGGCCGGATGTACTTTACAGCGTCACCTAAGAAAGTGTGTCCTGGCATGACAGGAGTATAACTGAACAAACTAATGTAGGCTGGAAATTTTTTGTTTTTAATTTTTGTTCAAGCTATTTAGTCAACTCTTCCAGTTAGTACTTAATGACGCATGTGAGAGTGCTGTAGGGTAAGCATCCACCTTCATTAAATTTCCCCAGGTCACTGGGGGAGATTCACAAGGTGGCCTGGGGCCGCTGGCTCTGGAAAGAAACTCAGAGAATTAGCTAGAATTAGCACCTAGGTGCAATGAAAAATCTTTCATTCAATAAAATTCCAGCGGGCTCAAATGTATAATCGGTGTTAATTCTCAGATTTCGCTTTCCGTTTAGTGACCTGGGGAAATTCAATACATCGTATGCCCACCTCACTCCACTCTCACTTACACTCTAATATATGTACCCGAGATCTACACATCTCTTTACACGAGATCTACGCATCTCCTCTTACCGTTTCCTCCGGCTTATAACCCACCCGGCTGCAGTTAAAGAATTTAGGGAGCTTTCCAAAAGGCAATAAAAACGGCAGGTTATTGACTTAGTTTAACAGATAAATTCCAAGAAAATCAAATTTTGAGCTGGTTTTTGAGAGTTGTAGTCTTTGTCATGGTCACCGCACTGTTTTGGGGTCAGCATTAGCCAACAACAGCGATGTAAACATGTTCATAGTTTTTACACGCGGTCGGAAATACTTATTTACAATCTTTTCTCGTTTCAAACACTTTATCACAGTGAAATCCTAACGAGCCACCTTTTTAAGTTTCTCTAAATCGACGAAGGTAATGGTTCATTACCGCAATATTTTTTGCTTGCCAACCAATAATCCCTTACAAAGTTCCATAAGGCAAGGGCTTAACCCGTTTACACTTTTTCGGTATGCCCATCAACCAAAGGGGATTCTCCCGTGTTTTCAGTTGCCAAGTCGTTTTCCTAAAGACATATTTCTTTCTTTACTTGGAACTCGGACATGGTGCACGACGTGGACAATAAAGTCTTATTTAAGTGTATGTATGAGTACTAAGAAGCGAGCAATACTGCCCTACATAATTTCCCCCGGTCACAGGCCTTTAAGGAAAACATTACAAATAAGTACCTGGAACAAAGAAAAATCTTTAACCCCGGCGGGATTTGAACCCACGAACTCCGGATCAGATCAACGTCGCTCTACAATAAAGTCTTACCCTACCCTACCTTACGTGGGAATTTCTAGTGGCTTACTTTAAACTAGAGACGCATTATCCTACCTACAACCGTTATTTCCCCTCCTCTCCGGGCCAAGATAGAGGACCTCATTACGCATTAATATTATCCGTCTCCAGTGAAATTGAAAAACTACGTTTAGCTCGTCTGGTATATAAATGCGTCTAATAGTTAGTCTGTGTAACTTCCCGAAGAACAAGGATCTGCTTCGTCCCCAGTCGCTCTATTTAAAGGAAACCTAACCTAAGAAGTTAATAACTGAAAAGGGCATGAAGAAGGTCCCCGTACGCCTCGTAAATCTCTGTGCCGCATTGCGCTTGTTCCCAAGCTGCACCCCTCGCTTTTGCACCCTTTCCCAAGCTCCTGACTGATTATCGTTTCTCCCTTAAAAAGAGAGGAGCCTGTGGGAGGCAGGAAACAGTTTGCAGGGTCAGACGAACTATCGGCCTTGTACATTTACGAAACGCACGAGACAAATAAAACGTTTGCCCTAGCTCGTCCCACAAGCAAAAAGAACCTCTAAATCAAAAAAGGCTAATGAGTTGCGTTTTCTTGTATTATTTGTAATTCAGCCAAAGAACGTTGCACAAAATTATCATTATAACGTGAGAAGATTGATTTCGATTTAGTTTCAGTTTAATTGTGCATTGTAAAACTCAGAACTTCTCTCTTTATTGTTGGTATATTTGCTCAGAACTGTAGGAAATATATATGCCAGAAATTAGCAAATTAAAACTAAAATATGTGAGTTAGTTGCCAAGTTGTTTTCATATTGAAATGCAGTGACAACCCAGTGCCCGTCAATGATCACGGATATATCCTAAATCCCTAACCTTTCAAGTCTTAACAGTGATCACCATCTAATTACTTCCTGTAGCATCAGTCTCATACCTACTGAGAATCCACGGGCTCAGCTTCGGTATATTTATTTCAATCTTTCAAAGACAAACCTTAGCTACGGTCAAACACGGTTTCTTTCACAATATACCGCAAACAGACAATTGCGGTCGGGCGCGAAAGTTCACCTGTTCCTTATTTTCACTAACGACGGAAGCACATGCGCATGCGCAACAGTCCATATACAAATGTAAACATCCCGAAATGCAAGCGCAAACACGTGGATCAACATGGTTTGATCCTTTTTGCTGCGTTTGCGTTTCTCAGTGTTTGTATGCACTCTTGTGCATAAGCCGCTAATTAAAACCAGGCTTCAGATGTAACTGAAAGTCATTGAGCGGTTCATCGTATGCAGTTCTTTTCCCAACTCTTCATGAACATTCTGCGTATCGCTTCACATTGTTGTTGTCACGTTTCCAAGGCTCTTCTGCGAGGCATTTTCTTTCTCTCTTTACTGGTCGCCTTCTTTCCTTTCTTTTTGAGATAATGTTCCAGTTTTCCTGAAGACTTCAACGTTTTGAATTTCTCTGCCAGTTCTAGCTTCTTTTTCTCAGCTATAAAATAAAACGTGCAGAACGTTCGACGTTATTTGTCACGCCTTTAACTACAATCCTTTGCACAGATACTTGGATCCACTTCCATTTTAAACCTTTAAGCTCCAAGAGTGACAAGCATCTAATTTCTCCTTACAATATCACTAGTTGATCAAATATACATCTCATGAGAATAAAGGAAATAATCACCAGACATGAAACGTGTTGATGTTCAATCAAATTCTCCTTACTAGTAACATAAGAAATACAAGGAGAACAGCGAGGAGAATATGCATGTGGATATTGGTGCTTAAAGGAGCACACGTGCATGAGTGTTACTCAAGGCCCTTTTTTCCCGTGTGCCCTGTCTTGGTCATCGTTAAAATTGGCCGGATAAGTTTTTGCGGAGAAGAGACAAAGATTTTCGCGATGTTCGATGAGCCCTGCTTGAAAACTGAGAAAAGTAAAAAGCTTTCAGACCAAAAAAAAAAAAACAGATTAATCTCACCAAACACACAATAACAATTGCCAGAAGTATATTAGGGTGCATGACTACCCTCCATTTGTGTCGTGTGATTTACGTTCCGTCTATTAATTTTCGCGGGTATGATTTTAGCGAACCTTTACTGTGGCGATCGCAAGAATAGCGCAAACTCACGCGAACTACAAAAGTATAAGGGCGAAAGTAACCATGTTACGATTCCGTGGTTCCCTTTATCTAGACATCGAGAAGTGAAACAGTTTTCTCTACTACACTCTGGGTACTCGGGCGCCACCTGATTGCCCGTGCTCGAATTTCCCTGCCCAAATGCCCCTGATGTACCCAAGTACAACTCTTGGATATGAGGCCCGAGTGCACGAGTGCCCTACCTGTGTCTAGTATAATTCATAAAAGCAGTGTCTGTGTGCCTGTGCGTCTGTGCCTGTGTGCCCTTGCCAAGGAAAACTCTGACAGGTAGCGCCTGAATGCCTGTGTACCTGTGCACAAGCGCCTAAGAGCCCCGCCGGTTCCGGAGGTACCAATACAAGTTTTCACAACACCACGGTGGAGTTCACACTCGCTGCCTGAGCAAAGTATCCTTTAATAGTTGTGGTTAAAATGGAAACTGAAGGCAGGTGTCTGTAGGTTAAGTGTCAAGAAACTCTCAACAACTGTCTGTAGACTGACACCGGTGCCCAATTCAGTGCCCTAGCACTGATGTGCTCAATTATTACCACGGGTACTTACAAGAAGCTGTGTTCACATTCGTAACCACCGCATTCGCAAGGCACCGTGCTTAGGTTACCCGTGTGAACGACACTTGAACTATAAATCAATACGTACGGATTAAAACTAATTAAAACAAGGAACACATGCTAAAAACAAACAGGCAAGCTATTCAGTTCTACTTAAAGGGTGAGAATTGCGAGGTTTACTGAGTTAAGGATAAAAAATAATTAATCTGCAGCACATACAACAGCCCGTAGCAACTAGCGTAAACATCCTAACATGTAGGCACTTTTTAACACACAGCCGACTTACATTTTTTCAGGTAAAACGGCCTTTTTCCTTGCTTCACTAGTTCTAATTCGGCCTTTTTTCTCTTTCTCTCAGCTTCTCTCTTTGCGTCTGCAGATTTTTTGGCTGCCTCTTGATGCTCCTAAAAAAAATCAAATTTAAATTGAATCGAAGCGGCAACAATACGTCTGGCCAAGGAAACATGTCACAGTGCTTCAGTGGCAATGCGTTTCCGCGCAAATTGCGGGTTCTGACAAATTTCTTTACCTCTTAAAAATTTATCACTTGCATATCTTCATGATAAGCAAATTTTGAAACGAACTGGGCGCTGTTAAGTCCAGTTTAATATTTGAAAAAAACTACGTTGTTAATAAAGGAAGTTGTCATAATAAGACAGTTCTTGCACTTGACGGGGACACACCTAGTTTAGGGGTTGGGGGATCACAAGCCTGAAAAACCTCATGCTTAAAATTTATTGGCTTTAAAATTGGATATACAAGAAGCTTGTACGCCTAGTAGAATAAACACAAGGAGACCACTGACTTTTTTTGTGATGCAATGGGTCCTGTGAGGATACAACACTTTTAACTGTTTCCCTAACAGCTTAGGAATTCGCAAAAGAAAACTGCCTCCAAAAAATCATGCTACAGATACACAAAGATTCGCGTTGCTAAAAAGTCGTTTCGCCAAAGTCGTTTGGGCACAATCTGAAGTTGAAATAAGACTGAAGTCATGAAGTCATTTACGTGTAATTCATAAAGTCGTTTCGTTGCAAGCTTGTTTTAGAGCGGTTTTCAATTGAGTGTCGAAAGTAATTCGCGTTTTGCTTTGGTTTTGCTTTACTTCGCTCTGCGATTGGTTAAAAAATCTCGCGCCACTTTCACGACCAATCAGAAGCAAAACTCAAACCAATCGCCACTTGCTCGCACGCGTTTTCCCGCGCTTGGCGCTGGTTACATGTATTTGCTTCGAGTTCTGATTGGTTCATTGGGTAATTTGTGTTTGTTGTGATTGGCTGGGGTAATTACTTTGGTTTTGGTTTTACGACACTCATTTGAAAAGCGCTCTACTTTCAGGCTTAAGGCCATGTAGTAGCTGATTTAAAGTACTCACCATCCGCTTCAATAATGAGTCCAGTTGTTGCTTTCTTTCTGTGTCTTTAGTTTTCTTCAACTCGTTTTTCAGTTGCTGAAAGAAAAATTTAAAAGGGCATATGTTGACTGCACCTTCAGTTAACAGACAAGCGCGTCAAATTCAGTAACAAGCGCGTCAAATTCGTTCAATGTTTATTGCTCGACTGAAGTCGTTGAATATTGGTCAACCAATGCTATTCTGTACAATACGTCAAATATTTTCTCTTGAACGTTTCGAGAAGAACGCAATATAAACACGTTTAACACTGCCGAACTTGTCCATCACAAATAGATGAAGGGATTACTTTTTTTGGAAACCTGCGGTGCTGCATCTGTGAGAGAGTAGAACAATTCAATCTGATATCAACTGAGTTGTTATAACGGATTTAACCCTTAAAGCCCCAGCATCATTACATGTAGTAAAATTCTCCTTACTAGTTTTCATACACTTTGCTGAGTACTAGTTAGAAGAACTTTTTGAAATATCAAGACAATTCATCTTTGGTGATCATTTTTCTAATTCTCGTGTCCTGTATGTGTATTAATGCACTGGTATGATGATGAGAAACTTGATGCTGATCACTATTGGGGGCTAAAGGGTTAAAAACTGACGTTTCTAACGTTAGCCCTTCGTCAAGGCGAAGGGCTAACAGGGATCAGCTACACTCTTCATTCCCACAGACGTGGGGATGGACATAGCCTGTGCAGCTTGAGTGTTATGGGGCGTGCGATGCTGGAAAACAAGCGATCAGAAGCGCGAGGAGCTCACTCGAGGAGTACATGACTGGAGTTTATTTGTGAATTCATCTATGAAGTCCATTTACTAGTGTAATTTTTTCTAAGCTTGACCTTGGTTTAACAAGAATGAGCTGAACAGTCTGTAGACTTGGATAGAAATACCTACTTGAAATAACGTTGTCATATAAATATGAAAAAACAAGAAATAAATTCATTCAGGGAATTGCTCCAACGAAAGGCTAGAGCTCAAAAGGTCCATAAGTTGGTTAATTCACCTTGTTTCAACTCAATTGATCAGATCAAATTGAAGAATCATACTGTAGTGAATAAATTTCTTTGAGAATTATTTCAAATCTGAGATTGTAATTTGAATGGCGAATGCATTAATTAATTCCGATCTGGCTTTTATATTTCCCTTTCTTTTTTCATTTTTGTATGACAATGTAATTGCAATTATGTGTATGTCAAATTTTCAAGGTTAAATATTCACTACACACATGGAGTATATTTTAAATGTACAAATATGAAGTATGAAGTTAACCATCCATCTCACTCCAGTGAAGCATAACTCTCAGGTGGCCTGGGAACAATCCATTCACACAGACAATGAGATAATACCAGTATCTCTATTATCTCCTATTCCACAAGCCAAAAAGAAAAAAAAAAAAAAGAAGGAATGAGGGCATAACTACCGGTACATATTTTCTCACCTTTTTCTCATTGGCCTTCACGTCATTTAAAAATGAATATGCCTTATCAAACATTTCCTGGTTGAATGTCCCTGACAGCTCATCAAATCTAGGATCTCTGCTCATCTACAAATTGCAATAATGAAATACAGGAATAAAGTTGATTTTAGAGGTGTTATTCTTGTCCTCTACCCGAGTAACAATGCTTTCATTTTGATTGAAGAAAGTACAAAATTTAATGTAGATGTTACAATATTATAACATGATGATATTTATTATTATTATTATTATTATTATTATTATTATTATTATTAATATTATTGTTATTATTATTATTATTATTATTATTATTATTATTATTAGAGGTAACTTACTCTTAAAAACAAAAATTTATAAACAAATAATAATAAAAAAGATAACTTACCTGTTTCTTCACTGGAATGACTTGTCTTAATCGAGGAACTTTCTTCTTTGATGATATCTCTCTGGGCCTGGGAAATACAGTGTACAGTATATAGCAAAACGATACATGATACAATGTTTTTTTTTACATGCACAATGTACATTTAAAACCAGTTAAGGTAAAGTAAAGTAAGTTAAAGTAAAGTAAGACAGCAAAATTTTAGTGAAAGTGTTATCATCTCTTAGATTGTACACCTACTGTATTACCTATTCTTGTTTTCCCTCTTCTGGTGCTTTGACTTGACCCCTTCCTTTTCAAAGAGGCCATGAATTGCTTTATTATACCTGAAAAATAAAATTTATTACATTGGATTAAGAACACTATGTGACATGTGACATGCATGCCAAAATGCTTCTTAAAGGCAAATAATTACATGTACACTTACGTGTTTGACACTTCACCAATCCTACTGTACGTGTTTAAAAAGACATTTTTTGCAAGATAGAATGAAGATAAACAAGTACATATATACAGTATATAAGTTTACAAAAATGGATGGCTGGATTGCAGTGTGGGAGACTAAATTCACATTTTAGAGATGCTCTTTAACACAAAAGAAAAACAAACAAACAACATCAAAGACTGACTTGAGGATTATGACCAGTGAAATCTTAGTACATTATTAAAAAGAGAATGCTCTTTTGAAAGAAGCAAGACTAGGACCATCCTAACACACTAGTTGGTACGGAGTGACACAAAAAAAAACATACCTGTACCTTTAAAGAGATTCTTAGTGTTTAGTGAATGCTCTTTGAAAGATTTTTTGCAAAGAAATTTTTACTTTAGAGGTTTGGCAATCTCACTGGAGGTACGCTTCTAACTTAAGATGCCCACCAGAGATAACTTAAGACCAGGTTGTGTTATTCAAAAAAATGGTTGACAAGTCTGTCTTATACAGACTGGTCCTAACATTAAGTGACTTTTCTAAGAGAGCTTAAATTAATTACACGTAATTTCACCCAACTACCTTTTAGAACCAACTTTCTGTTTTAATTCCTCAAGTTCACAGAAAGGAATCTCTGATAATTCTAAAACAAAAAAATGTCAAATTGTTAATCAGAATAAAGTACATGTAGCTTCCTACACAGCTGAAACATAAATGTGTATTTCTGTACAATTTTGGGGTTCAATGTTTGGGAAAGAAGCAAAAAGCAAATGCAGTATGTTGTTAAATACTCGACAATCTTAACACAAAATGAACTTGTTCACATGTAGAAATGTTTAAAAATATTTGTCTTCACACTGAGTGGGAAAAGAAAATCATAACTCTTATTTAGAATGTGTTCTTCTTAAAAAAGGATTATTGTCAACTGTCATGAAATTCTTATTGTTGCTGACTGCCGATGAAAGAAAATAAGTGGGGTCTTTGCACGCACGAAAAGCCTCACAATGTACTTTCTCAATGGGTTTGCCTGATCCCTTAGAAAACCATTCACTAAATCTGCTGCTAGGAGAAATCTTATAATCAACACTAACTTATGATCAACACTAACTAAGATCAACACTTAACTTATGATCAACACTAAACTTATGATCAACACTCTGGCACGGATCCAGGTTTTTAAGAGAGGGGGCTCGATGAAAGGTGTCCGCTGAAGGTGGTAATTCCCAGTAGGGGGGTTTTCCGGGGGCATCCTCCCCCGGAACATTTTGAAATTTCAAGTCCTCAGAAACGCGATTTCCACCATTCTGAGGCAAAGTCAGCTGCTTAACTTGGTTATGAACTTTTTGCATTAAGATTGACTGTGTTTATTTAATATTTTTACAAGTTTTTGACGTTAGCTGTTTTAATTTAGAACCCCCGCGAGCCCCCCCTAGATCCGCCCCAGACACTAACTGAGAGCAACATTTTAGAGACAATTCCCACTTTGGAAAGAACAATTAAATGATGGGTACAAAAATCGAACCATCCAGTGGTGGCTATGAATCACCTAAGTCCTTCGGTACGAAATGACTTGCAAACCTTTGCCTCGGTTTGTTGTCATCACTTCTCATCAAGGTACATGTAATCACTGGATATCAGTCTTATGAAGTAGGCACCTTTTACCATATTCTCTGTCATAATTACATGTATAAGTACATGTAGGCGACACAGGGTCAAAGTATTCTTAGCATAAACACATGGTGGTTTTTACATATACGACTTAGTTTAAATTATCCAAAGACTGTCAGCAATCAGGCTTGTTTGAGAAGTATTTGAGCTTAAATAACAGCTTATCAGTTCCTAAAATATTATCCGAATAATACGTTCCAGCAAGTGTAGCACTCCCTTCTGCGCACTGACCTTCTTTCAGCTGAACCTACGATCGAAACAAAAATGAAAGTTCACTTAAATCAAACGCCATTAAATGAACTTAAACACAGCAAAACACAATCCTGGATTCAATCATTGCATTCGATTTCAGCCAATTCAGGGCACGTGTTACACGTAACCTTGTGTTTATATTACAAACTAATGCGCCGATCAATTCGAAAGTTCAACATCCCCCCCCCCGGGCAACCCCCCGGGCATTTGAACTTTTGAAGATTGGCTTGTTCAAATTCCCTCCCCTCGGGGCAAAAAAGCCGTTCAAATGCCCCACCAATCAGTACTTAAATACCTCTCCTCAAAGACAAATTTCGTCTTCAATCAAACACTTAACACGCTTTTCAGAGAGAGATATGCCGTAATGACACCTTAAAACTTCTTTTGAAGTTCCTTTTGAAAGAGTTATTCACTAACAAAGGCAGAATTCTATCTTGTAAATCCGTCAAACCTTGCTAAAACTGAAAAAACCTACAGGCGTATTACGTCAGAACAAGAGATAAATCCGGTTCAAATTCCCCACCCTTCAAACGCAACGTTCAAATTCCCCCCTCTCCGGGCACAATGCACAGTCAAATGCCCGGGGTATGCCCGGGGGGGGGATGTTGAAGTTTCGAATTGATCGGCGCATAAGTAACTTACAGTTTTGTCTTTCTCTGTATCAGAACCATCTGAGCTTGTACCATCTTCCGAAGAGTTTGAGCTAGAGTCTACTGCATGATTTTTGTCCATGTTTCTTCTGTATCTACGTTCTACTTTTTGAATAAAACGTACAATGAAATGTAATCAATCGTCCGCCATCTTGGACGCGTTAAATATAGGAGCACTGGAAAGAACTAAGCTCGCCCCAGTTCCCAGTTCTCGTCCCCAGGGCGTTAGGAGCCCAGAGGAAATTGATACTTCCAATTCCAAGCGCCAGGTATTAGAAGTTGATGCTTCCAAGAACTCCCAAGCACTTGTCCCGCTTCGCTTGTCAGCCAATTTAATTTTCCATTCAAGAGTTTCGTTTATGCGATTCATGTTACGATTGGTGGGTAGAGCCCTTGTTTTCTTGCCTGATACCCCAGAAATCATCGCCAGCTTCAACGCAGTCTAAAAGTGTCACAATACCAGAAGAATTCATGCATCCTCCCAGGCAAATGCAGTGCATTTGCTTGCGTTGTAAGGCAGGGTTGGGGCACTGTTAGTCTATCCCGGGGCAAAAAAGGTACAGCTGTAATAAATCTGTGGCGATCTTACTCTATAAAGGAGGTTATAAAGACGATGGTAGATCCACAGAAAGAAAGGGCATATGAAGAATACTGGGAATCAGCACTTCTGTGCGCCTTGGCTTGTCCTGAATTAACTTCTGTTGTGAATAGGCCTAAAAGGCGAAGAATCTGACTACTTTTTTTTCTAAATTTTTTCTTTCTCTGTACCGGCGTCCAGAGGGCAAAAGAAAATTCTTTTCCCAGTCGGAGGGTCCGACACTTACTGGAATGGACGTAAAGCAAAAGTGCTCAGTAGACTCCACTCAAACCGAGCTGTCATCGTAGGTTATTCATGAAATAGAATCGAACAAGTAAGCCCAGTTTGTCTTAAAAGTATTCATGAGCGTTGTCATGACTACTAAATTTGGGATAACGCCGAGTGTAATTCCTCAAACAGAACGATGCCTGCGTCGACGTTCTTTTAGTCCAGGTAAGATGTCACGATAAAGTACCGTGAGGTCAGAATGCTTGCGACAGAATTTTTCTTTTTCCGGCATAACTTTTTTCAGTTTTTTTCAAGGACTCCACATACACACTAAAAGTCAACAAAAATCATCCCATGCGGAATACGAAAAAAATCCAAGTTTTGTTCTCCCATCATTCCCCCTGTAGACGCCATGTTTTAATGCAAATTAGCTGTATTACAATTATGTTTTGCAAGAAAATTTCATTTTCAATCGCATCCAACATTTGAAATTTTCCATAAAAAGTGTTATCAATAGGCTAATTAATGTTTGCACCCACTGATGGAAGGAAAAAAGCATCTTATATTGTATTTCCTCGGTAGGGGATTTTGGTATTATGACCAATGTTAGGGCATGATTAATCATCCTTCATCATGTTTGTAAGTAAGGATAGAAATAAAATTGCAAATAACATAATTTCTCATACACAAAGACGGCGAGTTAGCTGATGGAGTACTGAATCCGAGGAGAGACTGCAAGTTACGGGGAGGTCGGGCGGAGTTCATTTACGGATGGCATGCAAGTCCAGCCAGTCCTGCTATTCAAGATTCAAGTGAAGCTATTCATTTTATGTAATGCTCGTTGACAATATGCTTTGTATAAGACGATTTTCTACAAGTTATTGTCGGCTTCAGGATTCCTACAATCTAAACAATGTTGAATTCTGGAGGGAAACAACGAATAGCACTAGATTGGTGATCAGTGTCGATTTCATAGAACGAGCCGATGTTATGGCTTATGCTGAGATTTTTTTTTTTTTAACAAAAGAACTAGTTTACAAGACTAATACAATGCATAAACACAGGAGCCAATTTACAGAACTAATACTACACTTACAAAAGAAGGACTTAATTACAACTGAACTAATATAACACCTTACTTTAACAACAAGGCAAGTAGGAATATACAGTCAAAGTAAAATGACAAAGATAAATATACCTTTACAGTCTGGTCAAATGGAAAGGATAACTAAAACAGACAAAAAAGTGTTGGGGAAAAAAAAAAGCACCTTAACCTGGTTCCTTTATTTTGGTAGTGGTACAAAAGCTACCGCATCGCTTATGCAGAGAGTGGTCCACTTTGCTTCATATTTTTTAAAGCTAGAGTTTTTAATAGCCATTTGTCTTTCACATTTGACTCTACTTTCCAGTAAGGCAAGAAAGACCTTTATGCTAGGAGTCTCTGACAGATTTCTTGCGAGGTATACATGATATTTAGCAATAAGAAGATAGTGATTAAAAGCGTGAAGGCTGGTGTTCTCAGGTCTGTATCCATAAAGGATTTCCGACCAAGTAGGATTGAAATTTTCAGAGCGATTTGTATTCCACCATTCTATGACGTCTTCCCAAAAAAGTTTAACTTCGGGGCACTCGCAAAACCTATGAAGAAGTGTTTCATTTTGACAGCGGCAGTGTTCGCAGTGTGGTGACTCTTTTATTTTCATTTTATACAGTGAAAGGTTGGTAGGTATGATGTTGTGCACGAGTTTATACTGAAAGCTTCTTAATTTATTTTCAACGGTGACTCTAAAAGGAAGTTCGTAGACATCCTTTTTCACTAGATTTCATAGTGTGATTTCAACAACTGGGGGAGAGAAGGACCTTTCCGTAAGCATCAAACGGGCTTTTTTTGTGGAAACCCTGTCATCGCTATTAGAAACAGCCTTTGAGAGTTCGCTAACACCACAGACAATGTTGCTCGTGATTTCATTTTTCCACGCTTTAGGGATAGCAGCAAGAACGCCAGCGTAGTCGAGGAAAGTGCATCGAACGCTGAATTTGCGTTTAAAACTTTCGAAAGAAAGGAATTGGTCGTGATTGTCGAGGAGATCACTTATTTTTAAAATGTCTTTATTAACCCATGTTTTGTAATATATCGTCTTACCATTTGTTTTTATAAACCGGTTGTTCCATAAAAATTCTTGTTTGAATTCGTTTGCATTTAGCGGTTCTTTGAAATTCAGTTCTTGCCACACCTTTAGAATATTTTTATAGAAAGGTGGTAAATTATTGAGGTTCAGTAATTTTAGGTCGAAATTACATTGAAATAGGAAAGCTCCTCCGACTTTGCTTAATAAGGAATCAAGGCGGGCACACCAGTGACTGCCGGCCGATTCGCAATAACGATTTACCCAGGTAAACTTGAGAGATTTTACAACATCCTCGAAGTTAATCATATTTAAACCGCCTTTGCAGACTGGGCCAATCAACGTTTTTCTTTTAATTTTATCAGGTTTGAAATTCCAGATAAAGGAGAAGATGGTGCTGTTGACCTCTTTAACGAATTCGGCAGGAACGTTTAAGACGGAGCAGCAGTAAACAAGTTTGGCGATTGCTAAATTCTTTACGATGGCTATTCTGCCTAGGATGGTTAGATGTCTTTTGCACCAGATGTTAAGAACTTTTTTAAGTTTCGCAAGCTTTTCTTCAAAGTTTAATTTGATTCCAACATTAGCGTTGTAAGGGAAAGTTATTCCAAGTGCAGTGACATATTCTTTCGGCCACGAAATACCAAAAGGATCGTCTTTTCCTAATCTACTTTTCCAACGACCTAGCCACAGACCCTCAGTTTTTGATCTATTAATTTTCAGACCTGATAGATTGCTAAACTGATCAAGGAGAGCAAATAGAGACTCTGCAGAAGGGTCGTCGCGGATAAAGGCGGTGGTGTCGTCTGCATACAAACTAAGTTTAGTGATCTTATTCCCGTTTTCAAGACCTTTAATGGAATCGGTGATTCTTATTTGGTGTGCAAGTGGTTCTAAAGCGAGAACGAAGAGCAATCCTGAAAGAGGACACCCCTGTCTCACTCCTCTTTGTAAAGAAAAAAACTTTGAAGAGTGACCATTGTTAGTAACGCAGCTAGAAATATTGCTGTAGAATGTGCGAATCCAATTGAGAAAGCTTGGGCCAAAGTTCATAGTGTCGAGAACCTTAAAAAGGTAGTCCCACTCTAAGGAGTCGAAGGCCTTTTCAAAATCTAGAAAGAGTATCATACCTTCCTTATTTTCACGTTGTTCAATTATGTCTGTAATTAGGCGGATGTTTTCACCGATGTATCTGCCTTTAATGTACCCTGTTTGGTCCCGCTCTATTAACAGAGGGAGTACCTTTTCTAAACGCCTTACAATACATTTCGTTGCTAATTTATAGTCGGTATTTAAGAGAGAGAGGGGGCGCCAGTTTTTAAGCAGTAAAGGATCTTTGTTCTTTTTTGGGATCAGGGAGATGATTCCTTGTCTCTGCGAGATAGAAAGCTCCCCCAGTAAGGCGCCATGGTTGAGACACTCAATCAGAGGGCCCGACAGCTCCTTCCAGAAGCGTAGATAGAACTCTGCAGATAAACCGTCCGTGCCCGGCGACTTATTATGTTGAAAAGTTTTTAAAGCGGCGAGGCATTCTTCTGCGGTTATTAAACCTTCGCAAAGGCTTTGTTGCTCGTCGCCCAGTCTAGGTAGAGATTCATATTCACAGAAAGATAATGGGTCTGCAGCTGCTAGCGGTTTTTGAGAGGTATAAAGCTGGTTGTAAAAGTTTTTCATGGCGCTTAAAATGGACGTTGGGTCCTTAACAGTAATACCCTCGAGCGTCTTTAATTTTGTGATATGTCTTTTTTCATAACTTCTTTTTTCTAGGTTAAAGAAGTATTTGTTACATTTCTCACCCAACTCGTACCATCTTGCTCTGCTCCTAATTATGGAGCCTTTGGTTTTCTGCACAGCAATTTCGTCTAATTCAATTTTGAGTTTCTGGGCCTCGTTTGCAAGGGAAATGTTTTCTGGGAATGCGTCGATACGTGAGTTTATTTCGTCTAATTTTTGGGAAGATTTTGTTCCATGTTTCTTTCTGCGTTAGCTTTCCTTTTGGCAAAACGGATGGCGAACATCCGAATCTCCATTTTTAACATTTCCCAATAAAGCCTTTTGTCAGCAGTACCTTTGTGTTTTTCACAAGCATGTTTGATAATAAAGCTCATTTTTGTGACAAATTCTTCGTTCTCCAGGAGAGAATTGTTAAACTTCCAGTAACCTGGTCCTCTTTTTTCCTGTGTTTCCTCTGGTTTAATTGAAATGATGACGGGGGAATGATCTGAGTCGTAGTACGAGCCGATGTCGGTTTTTGAAACCCGATCTAATAACTGTTTTGAGATGAGCCAAAAGTCTAACCTACATCTGATCTTCCCTGAGCAGTTTTTCCAGGTATATCGTGTTTCATGTGGGTGTTGTTTTCGCAAAGAATCGACAAGGTCGTAGTTGCTGCAGAGATCCTCTACCGTTTTGATAACATCTTTTTTAACCTGAACGTCTTTACCTCCAAATTTATCTAAAGCGGACAACGGACAATTGAAGTCTCCGCCAATCAAGACTCTGTCGGTTTGGCATTCACGGATGGAATCGGTCATCTTTCTAAAGAAAGTGATTTGCTGGGTTTGGTCGTTTGGGGCGTAAATGTTAACAAAGCAAAATTCATCCTTGCCAATAGTTGTGTTTACAACCAAAAACCTGCCATTTTTATCTCGTGTAACATTTGTCACCTCTTTACATAAGGAGGGTCTGAAAAGGATCATAACACCTCTGCTGTGTTTCGAACCGTGCGCAAAAAATATTTCACCGCCCCACTCAGCTCGCCAGAATGCCTCCAAACTAGCGTCGCTGTATGTCTCTTGAAGGAAAATTACGTCAAAGTTTTTAAGATGGAGCCACCGAAAAAGCTTTCTTCTTTTGATGGATTTGTTAAGGCCTCTTGCGTTAAAGGAAACTGCATTTAGGTCCATGTTGAAGTTAGATTTATGAATTTCATTCCCGAGAGATATTCGTGTACCGCACTCTGCAACACTTCGATAGCGTTTAGCTTTGCAATCGGAGTCTTTATAAGAATGATAAGCACATTACAATTAACGAAGGAAAAAGTTAGGTGAAAATGGATTGTAAATAGAAACAAAAGTACGCAACAACTGACACTTAACATAAAAGGAACACTAATTAAGCTGCGAAGCAGCTTATTGTATAGGAGGGAAAAGCGAAAAACATTATTGAATAGCATCGGTTGCTATGCCAAGACATACAACACCCTCCCACAAAACTCTCCGCAAAAATTAGATTGATAAGTGAAAGCAAAGGAAGGCGAGGTGTCGAAAAAAAGGGAAAGCTTACATATTAGCATAATTGGCGAGGGAGAAAAAAAGGTTTTATGATAACAAATTAGAGGCAATTTTTTAGGTCTTCGGCATTGTAGATTCTAATAGCATGATCGCTTTGAGACTTTCTAATAAAAATTTTACCATCCACAGTCCATGCGTTCTGCCAGTTATGATCTTTTTTGAACTTTCTTGCTTTAGCAAAAAGATCGCGCCTGTAGTTTGTTAGATTTTCGTTGATATAAACAGCATCTGTGTTATTGAAAAAGTTTTTCAGGCTTACTGATTTAAGATGTTTTCTTGCTTTGTAAAGTTCGCTTTTCGCTCTTTAGGACCTGAAGCGAACTATGATTGGTTTGGGGGCGTCTGGTCTTCGTGAAGACATCCTGTGGCATATGTCTATGTCGTTATCGGTGATGTGAACGTTGACCGCTTTGGCAAGCTTGATGACTTTCTCAGTGACATTTTCTTCCGGTGACTCAGAAATTCCGTGGATTTCAAGGTTGTGTTTTCTAGTATATTGTTCTAGATCATCAAATTGATTGATAGCTGTTCCGAGATCGCTGGTGAGATCATCAATTTCTTGATAAAGGCCATCGATTTCGTCTTCGGCAGTTCCAACTGCTCGTTTGAGCGAGTTCACCTCAGTCTTCAATGCTTCGTTCTTCGTCTCTAAGCTTTCGACTTTGCTGATATGGAATTCAAGTGACTTTTGTAGCTCGTTGTAAAGGTTGCGAAGTGCTCGGTTCTCTTTGAGAAGCTCGTCCGTATTTCTTTGTATTTTGTTAAGCGCGCTCCAGGTACCTGCCAGATCGTTCTGTTCGGACATCAAGTACTCTGAGGTCTTTGCGGATTTGTTTGGTGGTATTTCGGGCGAGTTGCTGCTGCTCGATCTTTCACCTCGCTTCCCTCCGATAGAACGCGGTGTTTCCTCACATACAACTAGTTTTTCTGCCATTCAGTTGAAAAGCGGAGAGTTCAGGCAGCCTACTCGAAAAAGACGCTGCCGTCCATCTTGACTCGCTCTCAAGGGCCGGCTTATGCTGAGATACTGAACAACTGTAGTTCCGTATCCCCTTCTAGTCCGATATGCTTTCGCAGTGCTCTGGTATCTACAGCAACTAAAAACACTGTGAAATATAAAGTAAAACAAATATAAAGATGTAATCAAGTATAGTATAACTAAGTCAACATTTGAGTTTCTGTATATTCAGACATTGGGATCCTCTTTGATTGATGAATGAACATGAAACAAGTCTATAAATGAGCTGCCCTTCATGTGAAAAAGCGTAACATGTGTCATGTCGGTGGAGAATATGCTTCACAGATCACCAGTTGCTCTGCCCAACAAGGGCATGCCCTGAGATCTACAAGAAGACATTATTATGCTTCGTGATAAAGGCAGTGCTTCTGTCAACCAAAAAAGGGCGAAGAAAGTACGCACTTAGGAAGGACAATATGTTCAGAAGGAATGCATAAAAAGATGGGGCTTTAACTATTACGACGAAACTGGCTGCAAAAAGCACAGGACAAATCAACACTCCAAGGCCATTCACGCTAAAATCGTCATAAATCAAAAATGTGAAATACGGCCCTATGACGCGTTAAGTCAAAACCACTGCGTTTAAAACAATAAATCTCAATCTACGAGGAAAGCAATATTAATGCTGTGAAAGGAGGCAGAAGTTTTCAATAATGTTTGTGCGAAAACGCAGTTTATGATAACAGGGCAATAGCAAATTTAGAACAGGGAGAGGTATTTCAAAGCAATAAAACGTGAAGGGTTCTGAGTCTGAAGAAAGGCAAAACACTCGAGACTGAAATCTCGAGCAACCTTAGATTGATAGATAGATTAAGATTTATTAAGTTACCTACCTAAATAGCTTGAGCTAATGACGGAAGGGGCGGCGGTCAGATTAAAGTCTACGAACATGCGCTGGCAGCCTTCTAACTCCCGGCAGGGCGCCTGCTTTAAAACTATTTAGATATGTAGCACTAACAAAGTAAATTCCACATTCTAATACATCTTGGAAAATAAAGGAACTGGCGAGCAAGTTTTGTTAACTGTCAACGTGGCGTCGAATAGAGGTAGTATTACATGAGCCAGATATACAGTTAGGAACCGTACATGGAGCTAGGCCATTGTTGAACTTATAAAACAAAGCAGATTGAATATACAATCACCTGACTCCTAGTGCGTCCCAGCCTAAAGAAAGAACTAGTTCGGATGAACTAACATTACATGTACAATTATTGTAGTTGTTGAAAACTAATCGTGCTGCCTTCCTTGGCACCTGCTCTAGCCACAACACGTTGGTATCAGCGTAGGGGCTCAGGTTGAGAAGCCGTACTTCAGGAAGGGCCTGATGAGAGAGAGAGTTAGGTTCTATCTTTAACAGAAGGTTGCAGAGATCAGAGACCTATGTGTTACCAAAAGTTTCCTGTTTGCCTTGGCGATGACCCTGCAGCAGTGGCCGGCCACCAGAGAAGAGATTCACTAAAGTCCATTGTGCAAAGCGTTACAGCATTATAGTCCCTACGTACGGCCCAGGTCCCTTGAAGTTGCTTTGACATTACATATCCCTTCTGCGCTGTAGTGATTAGACAAAGAGATTTACTCCCCATGGTCTCTCTCCACCCAAGTATTTAAACAGGTACCAGCCTGAACAGTTAAGGAATCCTAACAGAAATGCTGAGGGGGGGGGGGGGGGGAAAGGGAGGAAGGGGGGGGGGGTAAGTAGAGGTTCATTTAACTATAGAAAGGGAAGGAAGCCCATGAGGTTGCAGCATCATTGACCTTAAAAAATTCAAGATCACCGTTCATTCACGTTTTCACTAAATTCCCTCCTTCCTCCACCCCCCAATCAGCATCACTGAACTCCACCAACAGCACACACAGTCACAAATTTTCACTGTCCCCTTTCTCGAAATACTCTAGATTATCCCAGCCAGGAATGCCTTCACTAAACCACGATTCCATTAAATTTTCGAGGCTCTCCGATGCCAGTCCGTATTGCTGAAATTTAGACCAGCCTCCCATTTATCAACAGCACACACAATCACTAACTCCACCACCAAAAGCATTTTATAAGAGGCTTTTATTCGCCCTCGTCACGCAGATTAACAGAAACCCTTGTTTACAGAGTGAACTCGTCCGGAGAATGTTCACAGGAAACCTACTAGTACAAAGTTCACTGTTTTCGCTAACACAACTGCTGCGTGGATAAAAGTATTCCAAAGGAAAAGCATTAATATCAAAAAACTACCTTGAAACAAGTTTTTTTTAAACTGAAATCAACATTTAGACTTATCAAAAGGAGGGCTGAAGTTATCTGTATTGTTGTCAAAGCAGTTTAACCTAGAAAGGAAGACAGTCTCTATTAAGATTATGTTGTTTAAGTTTAAGTTTGCGTACGTATTCCTCGTGCAATTCCACCCACACACCTAAAAATGGACTTAACAACATTCGGTTTGAGAGTGAGGAAAGCTGCTGAATGACCTGAAATCGTTGAAATGAAACTCTTTGACGACTATCAAAAGCTGTTTCCGTAGACGGTTGATAGTAAAAGTTACCTTTTTTGACGGCTGACGGCTAAACTGTATGCCGTTTGATGCTTGATGGTTGACTCCATTGACACCCCCTTGAATGTCTGTGTGGCTAGTATTTGCAAAAATTTGGAACTGTGAAGAGTCTTTTATCAGGTTCCGAAAGGAGTTTAGGGATAAAAATGCAGGGCTTCAAGGCGCAAAAACGGAAATCATGAAGCTCTAGTGCTCCATTCAATTTCTTCACTCCAGGACTCCATTTACTACCCAAAATCAGCATTTTTGTTGGGACCGCGCTACTCGGCAAAAACATTTTGAGCTCCGGGGCAAGGTTCCAACCCTCTTCCCAATTAGGACCCTGTAAAATTTTACGCTCAAAACAAATGGTCGGCGAAGACGCGCGCGCTTCTAATTTTTGTAAGAACGACGTTCGCAACTGTGACGTTTTACTGCTGAAACAAATTAAACCAATGCAATCGGAACTCGCAACCTATTGTGTTTGAACTCTTTGCATAGAGTGACGAATGAAGAAAAAGCTGCAGTTAGTCGTCTTGTTGAGCGTTTTACTTTTGTTTGAGCTGACGGCGGGTTTACCTCGTTCTGGAGCTCCTCATCAAAATACTGGTCGTGAGATAGAAGAAAGAAAATCTGAAACCACTTTGCCGCAAACTAAAGATGATTCATCAACGGTCCTAAAGGCTCACGTGCATAGACAAAAAGTTCACCTCCTCGGGCTGTCACATCTGCATTTAGCTTCACAAGATCAAAACAGGAAAGGCAACAACGAGAGGAATGCTTTTCACAGATGGTTTTCTGCCAACCACAGGAAGCCCAAGTTCATAGCGATCTCGATCTTCCTAGGATGTGTGGTGTTCATGGCTTTGGCGTTTGCTGTCGCATGCTGTTGGTATCACATAAAGGAGAGCAAGAGAATTAAGAAGGCAACTCATGTGGACGTACAGTCACGACAAGAACTTATACCGGACCACGTCAGCAAGATTGAAGATGCTCATATTGATGTTGGAAAGCATTGAAGCAACCCGCGGAGTTTTGATTCTGTGCGGAGTTTTGATTCGGTAATAAAAAGAATCAACTTAAATGAAGTATTGTTTTATTGGTACTGTTCAACCGATCAGCCTGGGGCTTTAAAAGCTACTCTGCCTTTTTTATTAACCCAAAAGTGTCCCTAAGTCCTAAGGGTATGTTCGACTGGCCATATTTCAGATTAAGAATAAACCAAATAGTCCTATAAGACTATTTGGCTTATTTAGCTATATATAACGTTTAAGGGGCTACTCAAACAGTCCTATCTGATAGCTCTTGCCGACAATCGTCATCGGTTTTTACAGAATGAATGTTAAACGGTCCGTCGCCCAAGCCCCAACCTCGAAGGCCAGGGGCTGTCCTTTGTTGTGGTTCCCTATCGATCAATCTGGGCTAATTTAAACATCATCACTGCACATAACAAGGTTAAATCGATATCACTTTAACCAAAACGTCCCTATTGTTTAGTTGTTCCAGCTTAGTCTAAAACGGCCGTAGTTTATGCAAAAAAATAAGTGGCGAAGAGGTTTTTCATGCAGTTTACTGATAGTTTGATAAAGATATTTTATGACAGTTATTACAAATATATGGTCAGAAAAGTTCAACTACTATTGTGTCTTGTATCCCTTCTCCATCTTAACCCAGAAGTTCCTTTTTTGGCCCAGTATGGCGTTAAATTTTATTCAAATAGCATCTAATTGGAGGTAAATTGGGAAGATTTTTATTTTTGATGCATGCCCAGAAGTCAAAATTTAGATTGTTTGCGAACCTAACTTGATCCATATTCGCCTCTTTCTCTCTTTTTTTACCTTTCTTTTTCTTTTATCTTTTATAGCTTGGTTAGGCTCTTCATTGCCTTCCTCTTCTGCAGAACGGTGTCTGGATAACTTTTCACGAAACTGGAATTTTTTGCTGTTTAGAGTACCAGATGAGTATTACTTGACATCGATGTAGCACAAAAAACGTTAATGGTTGATTCTTTTGTCTGTAACTCGGGCAGATTATTTTCTGTTGTATAAAATTTCCATAATGAGGCAAATATGCAAAGACCTCTCTTTTTTTTTATTCCCTGCTAGCAGAGGCCCCTTTTCCTTTGTATTCGCTGAGCTGACGGACGGGACGAAAAGGGACCTCTGCCATGGGTCGAAACTCCCTTTGATTCAACCGCCGTCCATGGTCCAATCTCGTACCCAGAGTCCACTGGCTTTTTGGTCAGCGGGAGGGCGCCAGTAGAGACTCTGGGGTCACGGCATTTTTTATCCCAGAAAACGTGGGATTCCGGTTTTAGTGCGCATGCTTAAGTTCAAAACGGAAGTCAAATGTCCCAAAATGGCAGCCATGTACTCCGTACACCAGAAGGCAGCTCTATACACAGTTGATTCTTACACACGATTGAAGGCAGTCGAAATTTTTGAATGAGAGGAGTAGAGCGAAAGATAGAGCGTCTGGCGCCGTCTCTGGTAACGTCTCTGGAGCCTTCGGTGAGTGCCTTTCTTTAATACTTTGGTATCAGAAAATTATAAATACGTAGTGAGTTCCACATCTTAATTATTATCCAGCTTTATCTTCCAAATCTTTCATATCTTATTTACAATCCCAATATGTATGGATAGTAAAATCGTTGGACGTTACTTTGGTCATCGAAGTATTTTAGGCTTTACATCAGATTTTCGTATGACCATTGTACAGTTCTTTACTATTTTTTTCTAGATTTTGGTATGGAATTCGAATATTCGTTTGACCATTTTCTTGCACATAAAATAAGTAATAAATTATTATCGTTTTTCACAACAATTTGCTGTGAGATGCATATTTGCTTCAAATGCTTTTTTGGCCTCTTTTGTTCCTCTATTGAAAAGGGCATTCCAATATTTCATCATGCGCTCTCCTCCTCCTTCTCTTCCAGTGTCATCTATTATATTGCATGACGAAGACACTCAGCTAAAGACCTTGCAGTCCGTGATTGAAGATCTTGTTTTCCTGGTCATCAGTTAAGAGATCATTGACTGGGGAAAGTAGCTGAATCAGCTCCAGGAAGATGCAACTATTCTAACAGGCTTGGCCATAGGCAGCCAAAAACATTTACCAATCAAAGCTGGAATCTGTTTTTACCAAGGACATTAAAATGTCCTGGGGTTACTTGGAAACCCTACCCCATCTCAGACCAAAAATGTTCTATATTCTGATCTCATATTAGACTTACGAGTTAAATTTTATTCTCTGTTATTCAGAATGTATTATTTTCACACATTTTGTAACAACATAAATTAGAAAGGAAGGCTAGAAAACATCTAATTCGGGCAAAATAAAGAAAGGAACTGTCAACACTGTTTATATGAAATTCAAATAAGCAGAAAAGTTTACCCCATCTCAGACTAAAGGGTCAAAATTGGAACTACTTTACTGACTTAATAAGAAGGCCAAAAATAGGAACCCATCCAGCAGCCCATACCTGTATGCTGTATATGGGGTAGTAACACCCCTGCCCCCAAAACCCTGAGGAAGATGTATTCTAGGTTTCTCAGCTTGACTTAAAATCTATGTGAAGAACTTTTCCCCACTGCTATAATGTGCTGCAAACATTTCAACATTTGTCTGGAGGTTATTCCCAACCACAATTGGGATTTCTAAGTTGGGACACTGGCAAATTTTTTGCATGGTCATTGTCCGATTACCAACTGTTATTTGAAACTTTGCCAGTGGGGAGTAAAAAATAAAAACATTGTCATTGACAAGAAGATATAAAATAAAGTAACATAATTATATGAAGACGGAATAATACAGATTAATTTATTATTTTTATTTTGTTCCGGTAGCTGATGTGTATCACCCACTGTCATGGTTCTTGAAGAGTGTAGATAATGACAGTTTGGTTTACTTTTGATAGTAACATTAATAATTATTGTTATATAGAATTAAAAAATGAATGTGCAGTTTCAATAAACAACTTCTGCAAAGTATGTGCTTAACTTTATATAAATTAGCCCAAGTCCCCCACGTACGACAATTTCAATGGGCTGCAATTTTATCGATCACGATTGGTGAAACCAGTGTAGTCAGTTGTAATAAATGTTTCTTTTTTGTGTGGTAAACATTCCGCCGGGGGGGGGGGGGGGCACTTGAAGGGAAGTTTGGGTGGGGGTGTGCTGCCAAGGCCTTCAAACCCTGACCCTCTTTAAGGCAAAATCCATTCATTTTGCTACCCTGTTTAAGACAAGAGACCTTCTTTTGTGACCAGAAAAAATTTATTTCAGAAAGTATTTGTTTAAGTAAATGACATCATAGAATTAGATTTGAAAAATTGTTGGCACCACACATGTAGACCACTCACTGCCAACGTTCACACCCTGTTCAACGCTTTCAGTCCAGAAATACATACATACATACATAAGCTTTATTTTTTCTCGCTAAATAGTGCTAAATAGTGAAATTGTATACCCTGTTTAACCCTTTAAGCCCCAAATTCATTATACAAATTCTCCTTACTGGTCTCCATAGATTTTATTGATTACTTATTGGGAGACCCTTTTAAAGACCAAGACAGTTCATGTTTGGTGATCATTTGCCAAATTCTTATGACCTGAGTGTATGTGTTTTAATACACTGATATGATGAGGAGAAATTTGATGCTGATCATTATTGGGGCTTAAAAGGTTAGATGCAAGACCCTGAAAACCATACCCTGTTAAGTGACACAATAAGGGAGTGCCTCCTCCCCCCAGAAAACATTGTATATTTTCAATAACACAATTCAAATTCATGTAGGTTATAAAGCTTTGAAGGTATAAGACATTCTTAAAAGTATGACAAAACGTTGTCATCCAAAACATCCAGTGATCTTGAATTAACTGGCTGCCAAAACAGCAAATGAAAAGATTTCAATGATATGTGTCGTATGGCAATGCAAATACTGCATTTTCTAATTTATTTAACTTTCCACTTCAGGATGCCAGTGTTTATTCAGGGCCCAGCCTTAAAATGAGAAATACATGAGTATGTGTCTCATTTTCACAACACATTCACAACATTTATTACCTAACAGTTATTGCTAGTCAGAGTATAGGTTCAATTTATTTCCAGGACAACACAGGCATCTAAGCATATATGACATAGAGACACGTAAATTTGAGCCCCCTGCAATCGGAAGCTGTCAGTGTCTGTAGAGGGGGGAAGAATTACTTTCCCATAAAGGGTTTGGGTTTTTTACCCAATCTGGAAAAAAATAGGCTGTATACCTTTAGACTTTGAAGCTAAATTGGAATTTCCAGAGACATGAGGGAGTCCAAACTGATGCAAAAACCTTCCTTGAGAGGGGTATGGTATTTCCTGGATCCACACAATTTTACGATGTAGAGGTAAAAAAGTTATGTCGGTTATAGCTATATACATCCTTGTAATGTTCATATTTCAAAGGAAATTCTAGGCAAATAATCAGAACCACAGAAAAAATAGGAGATTGCCAGATCAGCTCCACTGCTAACAAACATTATTACAAAAAATCATTTATATTCAGATTTGTTTTGTAGTGGTTGTATGTTTTGCAGTGGTTGTAAGGCTAGCTGTGGAGGGACGTGGACAATTTTCTTTTTATTATAATTTTGAAGCTCTGCTTTTTAAAGATTCACAAAAATACTCACTTCAAAGTACCAGTGAAAATCAAAAAGGTTACAGGTTGATAGTCCTGGTCACATATTATTTTCACATCTTAAATTATGATTAACAAAATAGGTTGCATGAATACATGGGCCCTTTAGCTTGATTGTAACTGGAACTTACTTAAACAAAACATCAATATGTCAGATAGATTAACCTTACTATTAAGGTGTTCAGTTCCAGGGATAAAGGTCATGACCTTTTGGATAAGGCTGAGCTCCCTTCCACATCTCCATATGCTATGATTTATGATTTGATCTTTTTCTTCTTTTTGACAACTGGAACACAATTGTGTCAAGGAAATCAAGAACTACAGTCCTGAGCTCTCTTTTTAATGTCCTCAATTATAAGTGTATGCATTATACTGACCCAGTGAAGTTCAGTGACGGTGGTTTTGTTTCTTTTCTGAAAATGTGCACAACTGAGGGGCCATGTTATCCATGTTTCTTTTTACACACTCAGTGACAGCTTCACCTTTAATTTGTTCCCGCAGTTAACATGTTGAATGAAAAAGTATTTGGAAGAATCTAGTATTTCGACACTCGGGTCTCTCAAAGACTTTATAGTTGCATACAGTGTCACTATCCTTTTGCATTAAGAACGTGTGTTGAACATTCAAATGTTTCGACGACGAAAGATTTAGTTCTGTTATAAAAAAATGCAGCTTATATTAACTTTAAGTACTCCAAAAGAGCTTGATATTTATTATATTGGACTGGGAAAACTTTTCTTTTGCAATAAAATTGATTAAAATATTTTGCAATATAATATTTATTACATGTATGGATAGATTTACCTCCACTTTCTCATAACTATCTTCCGCGTCTGTAGGCTTTTGTAGAGGCTTAGAAAGATTGGTTAAGAACAGAGAGACCCTCGTTCTTGCTCTGTGCTCGTTTTCAATATTCCTCCGTTTTATGTGCGAAGGACTTCGATCCGCGATGGTTCTTCTGTAGTTTTAACTTTCAGTCAAGCTACTTTTCCTCTTTTCCCTTTCTTTGTTATTGCAGATATTGTTAAAAGTGTCAACCTTTTCAATTATCCCCTTTATTGAAGGACAGGATCGGCAAATTGGAGTTGCTACAAACCAGTAAAATGTCAATGTCGTGTTCCGTCGATCGAGTCAGCTATGAGCAGAACGGCCGCGGCAATGATCTTCCATCGAAGCTGCTTGTATTTTCACGGTGATTCACCGTCAGACGACAGCATTGCATAGCAAATTACCGCACAAAAACGGCTAAAGTTATTCAGACTGGTACCCGTCCGAAAAATGCTTTATTTACCATCAAACTTTCAATGAAACTGAGTTGGTCGCAAGCTTCCGGTTTGTTGGTTACAAGCTACTCAATTAGCCAATCAAAAAAATTACATTTTTCCTTAGGTTTCCGGTTCAGTGAAATTTCCGCCGTTCCCTTTGTTTTATGATCAGCCAATCAAAAAAATAGATTTTTTCCATTATCCCAGAGTCTCTACTGGCGCCCTCCCGCTGACCAAAAAGCCAGTGGACTCTGGGTACGAGATTGTCCATGGTCATGGACGGTGGTTTCCGAAACGCATGCTCCCTGTATTGTTTGCTGACCGTAACTTGAGCCCACTGTATCTCGCGCATTCCTTTACAGTTATTCCGCTGTCATTTAGTGAGCCCGCATAGTAACATGCCGTCCTGGAAAGAGAACTAAACTCGTGAAGAGTTACAACGTTTGCTTTCTCTCGTTCTTGTTAACATGGACGACGGAAAGATAAACAATCGAAAGAAGAAGCTCTAAGAAACACTCGTCAAGTTAAGGAATGGAATTTAGAACGAAGAAAACATCTGTCAAGGCGAAGGACAACCTTCCACCTCCAAAGATTTTTCGAGCTGCGGACTTTCTGTGAAATGCTCCAGCACTTCTACGAGTCTACGGTAGAGTAAATTACTCATTTGATTGTAAATTTGTAGCGAAATCGCTTTTTAATTGAGGGATTCTTCATATTCCTTACAGTTTTCTTAAAACTTTTGAAAAACGTGCACAGTTCGCATCACCAAATGCTCTTCAAAATAACTTGCACATCGAGCGAAATCGCTTGCGCGTAGCTTCCCTCGAAGAAAGAATTGAACGCGTTTCGTCTTCAGAAACAAGTAAAGGCGTGTTTTAATAAATGTATTATTTAGAAAAGCTCACTGTCTCTTCTTCTGTGTACCTTCATTCATAAAATTTCGAAAAGTAGTAATCTGACCTAAACAGACACAAATGCTCTGTTGTGGTTTGATCTCACGCGCGAGACAACAAGAGAAATCTCTTGCGGAAATTTTCAAAATTTTGACTTTGACTTTGGCTAATTCTTAATTGACAACTGGTGTATTTTATTTAAAAGTAAGAGATTTTAACTATTCTAGATCAAGTGAGTGTTGTTTTTTCGAACCTATAAGTTGTCCTTTCGTACTGCACATGGGTTGTTTATTACAAACTGCTAATTTAGTGAAGCGATCATAAAACACACAGCCTTCAATGGGTTAAATTCTCTTTGATTCCCGGAGTTGTGGTCATGTTAAAAAAGCTTCCTTGTCCAGATAACTTGAAATTAATACCGTAGATTAGACAACAACTATCTCTAGACGAACTGTCTACTTTTTTTAGGGTTTTGGTAAACTCGCCATTCACGACAACAAAACTGTGCAGGTGTTTTTTGGCGCGCTAGTTGAGAAAGGTGGGAGTCGTCAGCTGATCACATGCTAAAAGCATCACGTGACGTTTCGATCGCTAAGTAACCGTGGCGCATGCTCAACACAGTTCAGTTCGACCCATGGCAGAGGTCCCTTTTCGTCCCGTCCGTCAGCTCAGCGAATACAAAGGAAAAGGGGCCTCTGCTAGCAGGGAATTTTTTTGACTCCGTCGCCTACCAAATTGGTTGCTCGAGGAAAACTAAATCTGATTAAAATATTTGAGTCCGCACATCACCTCAGGGTGTGGCTAGCCACGCTTGACGTAGACTGCTAACAGTCCCTCTCTAGATGGTCGAGCGGCGAGCGATATGCGACGCAGTGATCAGGCGAGCGAAGCAAAGCTAATGTGACCCGAGGGAAACTGGCTCGCTCATTCGCTCGTTTTTCGCCCGCCCGCTCGACTGACTAAAAAGGGACGGCTACAGGCAGTCCACGCTTCACGCTCAAACGTAGTTCTACGATCGATCTTTGAGGCTTGAATTGGAACCGGAGTAAAATCTGCACTGTTTAAAGACTAGACATCTGTCCGCTCAAGCGTTTAACCCAGAGACGTTAAAACTGATGCTTTCTATGTTCAACAGACAAAACTTTTTGACTTACATGAGACCGAAAGACGCCGAGAGGAACATACTAATGTGGCATCACTAGTCCCCAGGCCCTAAATGCTCGGCGTCGACACCTTAAGGGAAGGGGGTGGGGGAGAGACACCTAACCACAAATCTTGTGTTGTTGCTAAGGGATTTTTGTGGATGTCATTTTATCATACGCTGCTTTGCAGCGTTTTGTGCCGCTAGATTGGTAGCCTCCCACGCAGTCGTTTTTAGGGGAGTCGTATTACCCTCCTCCCCACAAACGCCTGCTTACCCGAGTTTGACATTCCTTTCCCATTGTTTTACTTGCGAGACAATCTAACCAATCACCATTGAGGCATTGTCTGACGATGTGCAATCAAATTAGTCGTTATAACATACGCTTCTGTATTATATTTCCCCCGATTGTTTTTCCTCAGAGACGCGGGTGTTTCTTGTGCGACGTTTTTATTCCGTCATCTTTCAAAAAAGTTCGAATTTTCTGACAAAGCGTTGTTAATCTTGCTTGCCTGATCAAGTTCATCGTCAGTGAGGACTTCAGCGCTTCTTAAACTACTGATGGAGCAATGTAATGCGAAGGGAAATACGTGACTTCTACGACTTGAAAAGGTAAAGAGTAAGACGGCAAAGGACCGAACGAGATGATAAACCGATAAATGAGATGAAAATGTCACACATTGCACAACAACCAAGTGCGTTTCAGCAGCGAAATACTCAAGTTCGCTGGCATATCCGCTAACGTTTCTACTATCTTCGCGTCGAAGGGTCAAGGCGATTATTACAACGCGCGTTCGCACGCTCTTCTCGCATGACATTCCCTGAGCAGAAGGGACTGTTAGTTTACAATCGCTATTTGTGAATACACAGAGCTTATATCTTTTACGATGAATTCGTTAGTCAGTTTTAAATCCCTCGACGGATTTCTGCAGATATTCCTGAATTTCTATTAAGACTATTTGAAAGCTCAGAGAATGTAGTTTTGGAAAAAGTTATTCACGTAATGCCACGCATCACGTTAGAAGGTTTATTGAATCACCCGGTTGCCACGCGATATCATAAATTTAATGTCTAAACAGAGCAAATCGCGCTCTTAAGTAAATTTGTTTCTCCAAAATTTAAGTTCAATGTGAAATTTGAAAGCTTCGGAAACTTAGTTATCCCTGCATTCAACGATTTTGAGGTGACGTTCACTAACATTTTGAAATTTATGTCGCGCGTCATGTTTATCTGCATGTGTTCCCGCCAAAGCGTCCTGCGGTCAAGGTCAACCTACCGGACGTGAGTAGGTACAATGTGATTGGCTAAGCGGCGGAAAGGAATGTTGAACTCGGGTAAGCAGGCGTTTGTGGGGAGGAGAGTAATACGACTCCCCTAAAAACGACTGCGTGGGAGGCTACTAGAGTGGTGAAATTTATGAAGATGGCATCTGAGTTTTAAAAATCGACAGTGCACATGCGTCGCTAGCGCCAGTCCCCAACTGCACACTAGTAGGTAAAATCCCTAAAACTCGGACAAGCCATCAGAGACAGCGCGTCACCCAACCGAGAAAGGACTGCACACTAAATATAGTTGGAAGAGAACGAAACCTGCGTCTGTATTAGGTTTTTATTTTTTAAAATAAAATTCTATAATGGGAAGTCCGGGATTCGAACGCAGCACTGACAGATGCTGGTCACTAGGACCCTAGCCCTGAACCTCTACACCAACAAGGACAACCACGAGGGATTGTGATTTTTGACGATATTTTAAAGATTGGTTCCAACTGCCCAGGACTTTCTTGGTGTCCAGTCCATTTTCGGCTTGGGTGACGCGCTGTCTCTAATGGCTTTCAAACTCGGAGGAACTAATCTTCTACAGTTACTGTAGAAGATGCATAAATTTATGTACTCATGACGTCATAACTTCCATAATATTGCAAATGCCAAGAAACTGATATTCACGTTTGGCACCTTGATGATCGTTGAATATTGGCAAAGTTTTCAGTAACTAAAACTTTGCGCCGTTTGTGTTTTAGGCTTTCTTTCTTTTCGGGTCGAGCGATCTGACAAATATGGTTGGGACTCGAAAGTCTTGAAAACCTTTCTCATGGAAAAAATGTGGCCAAGCAGCTTATCTGTGGGAGTTAGGGTTTCAAGATATGATGGTTAGGAGTTTTCTATAGCAACAATATGGTAGTTAAGAGTTCCTCACTTTAATTTGTGGTTTCAGTTCGGAACGCTGGACTTCATCACACCTTAATGGATTAGCGTTTAATTTCTGTTTGCTGGCGCAGCAAACTCGACTCTGACCGTTGGTCTTTAATGTTTTCTTTGTTCCTGCGATTAACATGAGTGTTGCGGTTGTGTCAATTTTCCCTTACCTATATAAATACTGCTTGATTATATAAGCCGTTGGTTGCTGCCGCATTGTTTACATAATCTTAAAAGTTGAAATTCACCTGCTGAACTGACAGACACCATAACCGAGCATATAAAATTTAATTAACATACGAGTTTAAAACGAAAGCACTTTCAAACGTCAGCTCTGAAAATTTCGGGTTCGTTCTCAAGAAGGAATATTTTTTCAGTTTTCAACATTTTCTAGTAATATTTGCTACATGTACTACATGTACCAGTCTTTCTTTATTAATCGTACTTTTCGTTTGTCAACTTAATTAAATTTGAGATAATTTATGATAATGCAGAGATCAAAGAGAAACTGTACATTAGCCCTAATTTAGAGAAAGAAAGATTATACTGGAAAAGCAAATACGAAAAGACATAAGTTTACAGAGTTGCACTTAAGTTGAAATTTTATGTCTAGCGCGGTAACTCAAGGAAGCCAAGCAATTGCGTTTAATTAACTGGCTCCACACAAAGGAATTCTCTCTTTTTTACACGCACTGGCGCTGCAGTAGAATGACGACAACAAACCTAACTGGCGATGGAAACCAAGAAACATACCAAGAACAGTATTGCTCGTCACAATTAACTGGGGGTATACACAACCATTTGATAAGCCTTTCAGTAGTTAACATTTTTCTGTCTATCACTGCACTTCTGGGGAATACTCTGATCCTAGTTGCCCTTCACAAGGAATCTTCCCTTCATCCACCATCCAAAGTCCTTTCTCGCAACCTCGCAACAACTGATCTCTGTGTTGGTATCACAGCAGAGCCTATGATTGCTGCTTACTGGATGATTGTGGTAAGCGAACGATGGGATATTTGTCGCTACGCTGTATACGCAACTTTCATAACAAGCTACGTGTTGTGCTCAGTGTCTTTGTTGACATTGGCTTCAATAAGCGTGGATAGACTTCTCGCCCTGTTGTTAGGGCTTAGATACAGACAAGTTGTGACTTTGAGGCGAACGTATGTAACTATAATCTTTTTTGGGGTTGTCTCTATTGTCGTTTCCATAATGTCTCTTTGGAATTACCTCATTTCGTCGTGGTATAGCTATACTGTTATACCAGTGTCTGGTGACCTCGATCTGACCTCTTTGTCTCAATGATTACTTTACTGGGCGGTGACATTACAGCCGATTTTGTTATCACTGCCGTATATACGTTGTTTCCAACGCTTAACAACGTTTGCGCAATAATGATAGGGAACTTAAGCACAGACGTTCTTGAGCCACCGAAAGCATCCGGAAGTTGAATGTTTCCCCTTTGATGCATTTTGTTCCTATCATGTCCATTGTGGCAAGCCATCAGACGCCAAAACGACGTTCTCCAACCATTGATGGAGAATAAAAGCAAGCCAAACAAAAGAACGCCTGTGTTTAATTTTCCTTAGGGTTTTTAGACAACAAGAGCGTTGACCTCCTGGACGTCACGAAGAGAAACTGGACGTCAATTGCTTCCTTGTATGCGCTGGAATCAGTACATGTATCAAGCCACAAACGTCAAAAGAAAGGCTTTTCTAATCGTGGTGTGAGGGAGAAGCACGACCAAGAAATCGCCTTCTGGTTCGGGACAGCAAACTATAATGGGGCACGTACTCAGGGACTCGAGCCCTTCACTCAGTAAACTGCAGTATACAGTCGTTTTTTCTCTTAAGACTCTAGAGAGAAGCGCGCGAGAAAAGGAAAGCGCTAATACGCGAGGCGCAAAGTGTACACGAGCTTTCCACGGAAATACGCAAAAAATAAGACTGTTTTGCAGTCTACCCACTCATGTCTAAAATACACAAACTGTTACGGTCTGTAAAGACAACCATGCGATCTACACAGTCTGTGCAAAACGTAAAAGGCAGTAGTCTGTTCGTTGACGGTCCGTTAATTATATTCATTTCTCTTATTTAAGTCACTGGGTGAAACACTTTCACGATCCTACGGTCTGTAAAGACCGTAAAAACAGTAGCTGGTCCGTTGTCGGTCTTTACACTACAGGCCCACTACAGGCCCACTGCAGGCAAAACAAAAATGAAATGTAGAATGTAGACAATAAGGAAATAACAGGATAAACAGTGATTTGCTTTAATTCTACATGCCCTGTATGTTTTGCAGTAAAAATTATAATGTAAAAATTTACATACAGGGCATGTAGAATTAAGCTCCGTTGCTGTCAAGCATTCTTATCTCGAGAGATTGAGATAGCAAGGAGGGAAGGGGGGGGGGGTTTACAGTTGAATTTTTATGAAATAGGATTTGTAGAAGGGGACAATTAAAGCAAATCACTGTTTATCCTGTTGTTTCATAATTGACGACAGTAGAGTACTTTTATGCAACTACATAATAAAATACAAAGCAAAAGGATTTTTTGTGCTTTTTATCCTAGTATGCAGCTGCATAAAAACACTATATCTGTCCCTTCAAGTTACAACTTTCAAAATATACGTCAAACGTCATTTTACATTCAACATCACTTACGATCCTTTTGCTTCAGGGAAATCGAAAATGGGTGACGTTTCTATATTGTTGATGTCAACATTTCTAGTCGCTCGTTTGTGTTCAGTCAGTCTGATGTTCAAATTCCTGCCGGTCTCACCAAAATAAGTGGCCCGGCAGTCGCAGCATTCGATCTTACAAACCTCTCCCCGTCTGTCGCTCGATTCGACTTTGAGACACGATTTTGGTCATTTTGGATACTTTCATCGGCAAAAAACCGGATTTTTGTTTCTTGCCATCCAATTTGTCTTGCCATTTCGAAATTAACACACAATAAACAACCAAAAAGTGCAAAACATTTTTTTAATTTATAGGCACTTTAAAGGGGCTACGTCAAGAGGATTGTGCTATTTTAGGTCAATTCTGTGCTAAAATCATTACTTAGTGCCTTTACTCATACAAAAAGTGCTCCTGTAAAACTACGAGGAAGATATTAAATGAATTTTGTCAGGGAGAGCTAACCATAATAATTTTTTGGTGATTTTTGAAGACACAGCATCAAAACTTGAAAAAAGTGGCCCAATTTCAATCCATTTCCATCCTTGCCATCGGTAGCAACAGTAGGCATACTTTGGTTGAAACGCGAGGGAATCTCTTTCAACCAATCAGAAGCACTACCCAGATCTGGGTAGTGACGCGTCATCAGTATGGAATTTCTGCGCTCGTTACTCAGACGTCGTTTTGCGAGGGCTCAAGTTGCGACCTCACGAGACGTCGGCTGTTTTCTCAGGCTATAGCAACAGACGACAGGAAACAGTTTCAGTTGCCTAAGATAGTCTTTTTTGGAATTCAGTTGATGCGAAGACACTTTTTAGCTTGCTTAAAAGATATTAAAATAGCGTGACAAAGCCCCTTTAAAGTTTGTCAGTAGTTGTCGTAAAGTAGTGATAGGTTTGTGAGCAACGCGGATGTTGTAGGGTTGTAGGATCCGTGCGATAGTTTCAGAAGTCCCTTTGATGTAAGGTGATGGTTGCAGTAGTGATAGGTGTCGCGTTAGTGTTTGTAACGTTCGGTTCAGAGTTTCTGTAAGTGTTGTGTTTAATAAAGTCCAATTACAGCCGGGACTTACGCACCGATCACGTTTTACAGTCTTCGCAGCCAACAACATCACGGCTTAACTCCCCAAGTCTCAGGTCTGTGCGGTACACCGCTCTTGAGTTATTTGCCGAAACGTTCCACGGAAATTTATAAAGCTCAGTATGCAGACGCCATAAACATGGCGGCGGGCAATCAATGAAAACATCTGCAACTCACTTTTGCTATTAAAGCGATTACGTTTCCCTCTTAAGCTAGTATACATAACATAAACACCTCTCCTAGTACTTGAATTGTTCAAAGTGCCAAAAATCATAAGAAAGACTTTTTCAAACGAACGTCAAGGCGGCAATTTCAAAAATTCAAGATGTTGTATTTTAAACACAAAGGATATCGAGCTGGAAACTTGTGAAAAGATATAGTTTTAGGTGTTCCAACACCTGGTGATGATAAAAATTTAGCAGACCTAGCGAGTTTTGATTTAAGAATTTTATGACGTCACGTGCAAACCAGCAATAACATCTACTGTTGATTCACAGTTCACTTGACTCTGATGATGACTTCCGCTCAGGTTGTCGAAACGTCAGTCTGTGTCATCACAAACAGTCCTTGTCAGGACTACACTCACCCGGACGATCATTATTTACCGACCTATCATATTACTCCAGAGTTCAAGCCATTACTATCATTATTATTATTATTATTATTATTATTATTATTATTATTATTATTATTATTATTATTATTATTATTATTATTATTATTATTATTAGATATTCATCACGCTTGCATTGGGAATGGGAGAGTTAAAATTGTCTTCATTTTATTTTGTTTCGCTTTTCAAACACAAGTGGAATATAACTCATTGGTTTTAGGCTCGACTATTTTAGTCACCGCTTCATTGTAACGACCCCAAGAGGTATACTGGCTCTGGCTTTAACTCCTGGTAGATCTAACTATATGCTGGAGTGGTCGAGGGGTAGAGTCCAAACGAAAAAAAGCCAATGATTGATCCTTTTTGTCTGAGGGTGGGTGACTACTTAATCACCAGTGCCATTCTATAAGGAAGTAATTGATTGCGTAAAACTCGCAGAGACCTCGGTTGTCAGCACCGCGTGGGACGAAGACGTTAGTTATCAGCCAATTTCCGGAAAGAGGTTGGTATAACTGGATAAAAATTTAAGCTTCCTCTTCGTTTTAAGAACTTCCTTCTTTCTTTGAGATGAGCTTCTCTGTGTTCGTTGACTAGTTCACTGAACCTTTTGTAAAACTCTTTCACTTCGTGTTGCATTTCTAGCTTCAGATCATCAAGATGACTTTTCATATCTGTTTATCAAAAAAATAAATCTAAGGTAAAAAAAATGCAAATCTTCCCCTGGTGCTGTGCCTTGTTGTGGCGGGAAGGCTTGCGTGCCCTTACGACCACTACAGCTATGTCAGCTGGAGCTAATGCTCCTGGTAGGTTCAACCATGGTGAATTGGTCTACGGGAGAGGGGCCAGACTAAACAGCGCCCTGACCCTCCAGGTTGGGGGTTAAGCGCAGGGCAAACAACCCTGCCTTGTTAAAACACCATGTTGCTGAAACCTTAAAAGAGGCGTTATGTGTCACTTGACACGAAGAGGATGAGTGAGTGAGTGAGTGAGTAAAAAATGCAAATACAGGCAACGTTGTGCGCAATGCTAAAGCCTTTACTCCAAGGCTTTTGATTTTGTTTATTAACAGTAACAACCTGAATTTTGACTTACTTGCACTACCTGAACGTTTCCTTATTTTTCTATGAATGTGATAGGTAAGACCACAAAGAGTCGCCACAAGTAAAAGCGCTGAACAACCCAGAACACACAAACGGAACTGCTCAGCGGAAGAGTCGAAAAAGCCAGAGCTTATTTCTTCTGCGATGGATTCTTCGTGAGTCTGAAAATATAAGGAAAACTGTTTCTAAGAGTGGGACGGGATGCATGGATTTTTCCTTAGTTTTGTAAGAATGTAAACAGTTGCCAAGTTAGGAAACAATTGTTAGGATTTATCTTTACTTAGTAGGGGGTTTCATGATATATTACTACATTACTATTGTATAATGATTCCACTAGCGCGCATGGGATATAAGGCGTTGGCGTCCGGTCGCAAAACTTTTAAAGTCAATTGCTTTAGATGGAGTGCTTGCGTTTCTTGTCACTGCTCTTAGGTTATGGTTATACACCGTGACGTAATCCTTGTAATTACTTAACAAAGAGACTCCATTTGGCCATGCATGTGTTCTCTAATAATACGCAGATGTTGTCTAAACGTGACAACAGCAAAGAAGTACACTGCGAGCCGCAGGCAAGTAGTGTGACTGATCGCGATGTTCTTACTTAAGAGCTACTTACTGGTGATTTGCGCGCGCAGAACGTTGCGACTCATTACGTCATTCGTGCGTCTTGACGTAAAATCACAACTACTCTAGACTAATTAAAACGCGCGTTTACTCTGTCCGTTGTAAAAAAAAAACGTGATATTATTAAAAGGACTGTGGATAACACCTTGGTGTCTTTTGGAGTAACTTCGTACAATACCTTACATTGCCAGTCAATGTGAAATGAGAAGCCTGCTCAAAATGATGGTCCCTGATGGAAACATCCTGTCGTTTCCTAGAATCATTTATTCTAGTCATAATTTGGCACTTATTTTTTTTTGTTAATTCAACATACCTTAGGAGTGTTCACTGTTTGTTCGATCTTGTGAGAAATGTCGCCCTTGTTCAGTTCAACGAATTCCAGGAAACACTTCTCCAGCTTCATGGAGGCCCCAGCCAGGACCACTCCATAAGTCATTTTGTAATCGTAAACCTTGAATACTCGGAAACTGGGATTAGAGGACAGATCCTTCTGATTGGACAAGACGTACAAATCGATAAGTGCGCCTTCCACTTCTCTGTTTTGTAAGGCTCTGTTTAGTTCTCCGTATGTGTGATACTGTTGGGCTACAAAATGAAACAAAACAGCGAGATCGTAAGAAGGGTAAGAAAGGTCAAAGATCCCAAAAAGGTAAAGGTCAGTTACGTCTTTGTGAGTCTAGAGGCCGAAGATTGGCAACGCACGTTTTACTGTAAATTTTTTGAACCCAGGAGTCAGTCGGTGAAGTACGATTGTCCGTGTGAGTGTAGTCCTAAAAAGGACTGTTTGTGATGACATTGACTGACGTTTCCGCATCTTGGGCGAAAGTCGTCTTTAGGTTCAAGACTTGAATCTTGACTCTGAGAATGACTTGAGTCAAGAATTGACTTTTGACTCTGACGATGACTTCCGCTTAGGTTGTCGAAACGTCATTCAATATCAACACAGACAGTCCTTCTCAGGACTACACTCACCCGGACGATGATACTTCAACTCCTTATGAACGCATGTTTTTTTATTTATTTGCTTATTATTTTTTCAGAGCATGAAGAACTATGAGTAATATAACTTGCCCCTGGAAAAGATTCGGGAGGAGCACCGCTGGACTAGGCATTGCGTCGTATTGTTTCTTTAGACAGGAAGCTTCAACAGATATTTTCTCTTTCCTCGCAGATGTTCAAATGGGACACAGCAGTGAACAGCTAGGGGAACTTTATAAAATGATAGGGTACCCCCTGCAAGGATTAGCATCCTATTCAGAGGGAGCTCTTTACTTTCCAACGGACAGAAATTAGTTTATCTACCTAGTTGAGACGTTAACCAGTAGTTTATAAAAATTGCCTACCAGTGGCCATACATACATAGGGTAGAAAGAGACAATGTGAAGCACAGTTTCTTTCTCGAGCATAAACTGTGTACAGCCGCCCGCTCTCCTCAAGAAAAAGTCGGAGAGGGGCCCCTCTCTAATTCTTTTCTTGAGGGGGCGGGTGGCTGTACACAGGCAAACTTGAGCAATGACTCGAGTCAAGGAGTTGTAAGTCCAACGCAAATGTGTAAGTCACTTCAGTCTGGTCTCATCATACACAGATAACGAAACGGAGCTAAGAACTCCAAACAAAAACAAAAAATCAGTGCTGAAAAGCGCGACAGGAAGCGAATACAAAGTTACGTTGCCTTTGTTGATGTTGTTGTTTCGTTCGTGGTTCATTCAATAAAAATTGTGTTTCCTCTGAGTAGTATAAGGACGTTGTTCGAGTGGTTTTCATGTGAGACCATGCATAATCCAAGAAATCATCGTCAACAACCGAAAGCAAAGCTACCTTGTATTACGCCTTACAAGAAACTTCCATGTTACCACTGATTAGTGCCTTACCTGGGTTCATTCTTGCCGTCTTGCGCACACCAAGTCTGTACTCATGCGACCCCTGGATGGCTCCAATCTATGGGAAAAAAAGAAATAAAGAAATAACTGAATTACTACCGGAGTACTCACTCCCATTTCTCTCTAGCTGAGCGGCCTACAGGTCACAGCCTGCAATCTTATTGCTTCATTTTTTAGATTTAAATCCAAGTGTTTATATACGTCTTTACCTTTTTTTTTGTCCTCTTCTTCAAACCCTATTTCATAAAAATTCGGCTGTAATCACCCCTTCCCTCTTAATCCTCGAGAAAAGAATGCTTGTCAGCAACGGCGCTTAATTTGTTATGCAACAGTTAGCGCAAGTTAGCGCGCGGTGCGTTTAAAGGTGAATGGATGATGTCAGTTCGGGCAACTTGCAAATGCTCATGAGTTGTTACTTTCGAAATATGCACAGAAACACAACAGTCTATAGTCGTCATCACTTTTTTTCTTTGGTAAGGCACGAGCTCAATTCAAGGCAAGTTTAGAATTCCACGAAATTTTCACTCCAGTTTTGGAGTGAAAAGAACTCTTTGAAAACTACTGTATACATACTTTCAATTGCTTTTTTTGCGACGCCTTCAGTGCAAGTTGATATTTATACCTAATCGTACCTTTTCGGTACGCTTCGGCAGCGTATCAGGGGAGTTTGATCGAGCCATGGTTCGTATTTTAGCGAGACGCAGTCGAGCCAAAATACCCACGGCGAGAGTATTTATCGTACCCAAATTCATCCTAAAACCCGGCATTATTTTTTCGTACACGCGAGCGCCCGCCAGTGTAACCGCGTCCAATTTTGGCGCAGAATTGTATTTTTTTCTTTCTGTTAGCGTTCAACAAATAACTTTTTCGTTTAACAAATGTAATAGTTTTAACTTTCATTTCTAAAGTCTTCAAAAAAAAGTGCGAGTTTTAGAAACTGTCCATGATATCCGAGGATATACATACATACTTTATTGTTACCTCCCCAATGGGGCTTTTCAGGAACAATTACTTAAAGTACTAAATTACTAATAACTATACAATCAAAATTAATCAAATTCATTTAATTCTGTTGAATGTAAACAAGTCGAGGACATTAGAAATGCAATGCCTTCTAATAAGGCTCCTGGGATTGATAAAGTGCCAACTCGAGTCATTAAGGACTGCCTGTCGATTATACTCCCTTTTGTTACATCAATCATCAATGCTTCTCTTTCATCTTCAACATTCCCAGGGATCTGGAAAACAGCCGAAATCACACCTATTCCCAGACTAGGCAATCACGAACTTCCTAACAATAATAGACCAATTTCGCTACTACCTGTGTTTTCAAAGGTCTGCGAAAGAGTCGCTTATAATCAGTTTGTCACCTATTTGACAACAAAGAAGAGGTTGACGACAAAACAAAATGGAAGCAAAAAATGGCACTCTACTGAAACATCATTACTTCGCACGACCGATGCATTTCTTAAGGGAATAGACAAAAAGAAATTAACTGCCTGTGTTCTCCTAGATATGAGCAAAGCGTTTGATAGTGTCGACCACCAAATACTGTTACGAAAACTACAAGACGTTGGCGCCTCAACTAGTGTGCTACAATGGTTTAACAGCTATCTCACAAATAGATATCAAGTTGTACGAATTCACTCCACTGTTTCCAATCCAATACCAATTGAATATGGAGTACCCCAGGGTAGCATCCTGGGCCCCTTGTTATTTAGTATATAAGTTAATGATCTACCGGAAGCTCCACGGAATTGCTCTACTGAATGCTATGTAGATGATACAAAATTGTTTGTTTCTTTTCATTCACAAGACACCCGACGGATTGTTGAGGAGATGAACGAAGACCTCCTCGGTGTGCGCAACTGGTGCTTCAGAAATCGGATAGGATATCAGGTCAGTGACTTGCTATCGTAGAAAATGATGACAGTAAACAAGGCTTCTGATTGGCTAATTCACCGTTTGGTACGGTACTGCCTGGTATTGATCACAGTATACCTGCTTTGGTTAGGGATGATTTCATTCACAGAATTTTAATCCTACCTTGGCGCCATATAGTTTCTTGTTCGTGGTTTGCTCCACTGAGTAAGATATAAGAGCGCTGGTCACATCAGCAAGCAGAAACGACATGAGAATGAGGCCAACTAGTGTCCAGACCACCGTGAAGAAGCGTCCAGAAAAGCTGCGAGCGATCCTATCTCCATAACTAGAAAAGGGAATAAACACTGTACATTGTTTTGCCTACCAAATCAAACACCTTTTTCGATTTGACACGCCGAAACGTGTCACGTGTTATGCCTTAAAACCAGGTCATGCGTCTCGAGCGCGCGGTGAAGTGTGGATGCCAAATTATAAAATCCGAAAACCAGAATTATTTTAGAAGTCAGAAGGTTAAAAAAAGGGTTTGGTCCCCTCTAGCTGTTTCTCTTCCGGCTTTCTCTGTCTCAATCGAAATATCCTACTAAATGCTTATAAAACGTCTTTCTTCTATAAATTTTCGATGCTGTAAACCTACATTGTGTGTCCTTATTCGTCCCCCAGCCTCCACTCTTCTTCTTTAAACTTTCCCAACTTACTTACCCTAAAGTAGTGCATGTGATGTACGCCCACCAAACTCCTTCCCATAATCCTTTAGTGAACTGTCTTGGAAACTCCTCTTGGTTAACACGAGACTCCTAAAATTAAATGATCGTGAGATCAAGCATGCCAACTTACTGTATGTGTGCGCTTACTAAATATACCAATGGTTTTCATTGTTACTCACTGCTGCTTGACATCAAATGCATGAATCGTTGTAGAAGCGTTCGTGTCACTATTAACGTGTGATGAACAAAATACGTTTTATATTACAACTAATAGTCCGTTTCTGTTTGATATTTTGAAAGTGATAACAAAAGAACTATAATGCCAAAGATGCAAATATCTGCTTTACTTCTGAAATGTTTTATAGCCGCCTTAATATATATTTGTGGCTACTTACGAAATGGCAAACGCATCCTAGTTGCGTTCTCGCTTGTTTTCTAAATTTTATTTTTCCAATAACATGGCTACGAATATCACTTTGGCGACAAAGTTTACGAAACTTATAGCTATCTACCTTACCTCTTGCTACTTTTGATATTTAAGTTCGTTTACAGTATATAGTTGGCGTACAGCTGTAGGGAAAAACTTTTTTCTTGCCAAACTATTACAAGTTGCAGCGTGCGGTTGATACTCACAAGTGCCCATATAACACTTCCAGCCAGCGTTATCATAAGAAAAGCCATGAGCAACATCGGGAAGCAAGCAGTGCCAACTAATATCACAAAACTTGTCTTTTCTTCCGACGATGGCAACAAACCAACGAGGGCCACCCCACCGGATTCCATCAGGGGCACGTAACGATAAATCCCATATGAAGATTGACCTTGGTACCCTTCTATGGGAAAGGTCATGTCAGCCTCGTTGTCAATCTTGTGTACCACTGACACATTTTCTTTCTCAGCCGCAAAGCCTCCTTTGTCATGCTCGTAATCTACTGACGTGGGCCCATGTCCATAGATGCATGGTGTGCAGCACGCGCGAGCGGCCCCATTGAGAATAAAGGGGAAGGGCCCCTCCAGAAAACCCTCTCGACGAGTTATGTACGGACCAATGGAATACCAGTTTGTGGTCATTTTTAACGGACATCTGCAAGTTTCTGAAAAGAGGAATTAAAAAGCTTCATATTTTATGCAACAGAGAGAACGTAGTCAACCATTCCACAACTGTGTCCTTGTTCAAGGAAGTTGCTTGAAATTTGTGAGTAGGATCTAAATGACCTTGTTCGCGATAATTTAAAATCATTTGTCTACTATACAATTATTCGTCGGAAGTTTCTATATACGAGTCTGTTGGGCTTCGCTTTATACTATTCCATAACAGATATTTCATCTAACAACTAGCCTTGGCAAACCTAAACAAGACACAAGTTCTGTCGATCAACGACACGAAATACTAAGTTGCTCAACAAATTAACGCGTTTCATAATAGTTTTTATCTATAGAGTACCTGCTGTAATACTCTGGCTGGCTGCTCCATCGCCCTTTACAGTGAACGCTAACACTCGTATTTCATAGACGGCGTAGTTTTGCAAATCTTCTAGTGTTGTGTTTAGAGCTGTGTCATCTGTTGTCTTATTGAGAGTTTTTCCTTTACTTTTCTCTCCAGCTAAAGTTAGAACTCTGTACAGCACTCGATATCCCCGAAGAATGCCGTGAACAAAGCCTTTAGGGACTGGTTCCCAGGATACGTGAATGGAATGAGGCCCACTCAAGTTGACCGCGCTAAGGCGCTCAGGGGGTTTACTAGGAACTGAAAGAAAGAGGACATTTATGTAGCATTTAAAGGGGCTATGTCATACCATTTCAGTATCTCTTTTAAAAGCTAGAAAGTGTCTTCGTATCAATTGAATTCCAAAAATAACGGTCTAGCTTTGTACTATCTTACAGCACTGAAACTGTTTCCTGTCGTCTGTTGCTACGGATGGCAAGGATGGAAATGGATTGAAACTTTAAAAAAATGGGCCAATTTTTTTCAAGTTTTGATGCTTTGTTCTTAAAAATCACCAAAACAATTATTATGGTTAGCCTTCCTTGATAAAACTCATTTGATATCTTCCTCATGGTTTTACAGGAGCATTTTGTGTATGACTGAATAAAGGCACTTGGTAATGATTTTAGCACGGAATTGACCTAAACTAGCAAAACCCTCGTGACGTAGCCCCTTTTAGTAGCGAGGTGTTGTTGGAACAATAAGCCGGCGTTTTAGATGTTTTCAAACCTACAAAGTTACGCAAATCTTTTTTTAACGGAGAGATAAAAGGAAAGATATTTTCCCCACACAGTAAGGGGAGTTAGGGAGAGATAAAAGGAAAGATATTTTCCCCACACAGTAAGGAGAGTTAGGCAACATAAACTTTTATCATTTGCAGACGTCAAGAGCGAATAAAGAAGTGACAATGCTCAGTCTTTTGACGCGCTTTTACGCCATCACCTGGTGCCACAGAACTCCAAGCAAGCGTTCTCTAATCTGCAGCGAGAAGCAAACTTAGGCAAACGAACATAAGACAACTGGTTGCGAATAAAAACGTTCGGCTCCGTCAACGTTCTCGCAGCTTAATTAACACCAATGGTGGGAAACATCACTTTTCCTTACAATACTAGTCTTTGATCAAGCATACAGATCATGCAAATGAAGGAAATGATCACCGAAGATGGCATCTCTTGATTTTTATTCGAATTTCCCCCTGAATAGTACTGTAATAAATTTTTGTGAATATGAACGTTGATATTGGGGTCTAAAGGCTAACATCCCTAATTACAATATCTCAACAGATTAGCACCTACCATCTTCATCCGTTGACACGTTGAAAGTTTGGCTTATCTTCCCGTCTCCTTTACTTGTAAAGCCGACTATCCTGAATGAATAATTGGTGAACTTTTTGAGATTAGATATCTTGAGGAACGTTGCGTTTGGCGGCAATACTTTGACTGTTTCGTTGAGTGATACAATAGCTCTCCTTCGTCTTTTTGCAGCAATTTGTTCCTCGGCTGATGACTGATGGTAAAACACTCGGTACCCGAGTAAAATGCCATTGACACCTATCCTTGGTATTTGACTCCACGTGATCAAAAGGCTTGTGGAGCTTGTGTTTGTAGAGGTGACATCCAGTGGTGAAACACTGGGCACTGTCATATGACAAAACAAAGAAATGAAAATGCAATTAAGGCTCGGTTCAAACTTCGAACTTTACATTAAAGCTCGACGTATTAGTCAATTAAGTTCGACAGTATTGTTTTTGAGGCGACCCTGCCGTTCTATTCGACTGACTGAATGAACTTCGAATTGTGTTCGCTTGTTTTTCTTGTTTCGTTTTGTTGTTGCTGTTTTTTTTCTGCGTGTGTGTGGATAGCGACTCTGACCATAACAGAATAGAACAAAAAACGATGCAAATTGTATTTTTCCAAAAATTTACGAACGAATTCGCAAACTAACATCTAAATATTAGCCTGCGTAGCAAGCGTTTCCGTGGGGTTTCAGAGCAAAAAAAGTCCGAAGAACGAGATTTTCGAAGCTTTAGCCACGCGAAAAATGGGGCGAGCTCTCGCTCTCTCGGACCTTTTTTGCTCTGAAAGGCCATGGAAATGTTTGCTACGCAGGCTAGCTTTTTTCCTGTTAATTGCTTTGTGGTTTTTTTTTTTTTTTTGAGCCTTGACATAGCGCAACTGATGATTGTTTACCGCTGTTTGGAGAATTAAGTTCGACTGATTAAGGTCTGAAACAACTGAAACAACTTGACTTTTTAGGTCGACCCAAATAGCAATTAGGTTCAGCACATTTAAAGTTCCACATATGAACTGGGCGTAAAACACTATTTAAACTAAAGAAGGTGGTAAAAAGAGCTTAACCTGCACCCTAAGAAATTTAAAGCGCACCTAACCCCAAAATATTTTTTCCGCTAATATAAAACTTTGCACCTATTTCAGAAACATTTAGCCATTATTTGCAGGTTTTGACTTTTTTAGGGGCTTCAAAACTTACGCCAAACTAAGCATCATTTGTTGCACGACCGAGTCAGAAGGGGCATGGGTGTATTCCCCATGTGATGTCACAAACTGCTTTGCATGCATGTTTAAAAAGACTTAAGGAGATGCAAATCAGTTTGTGACATCACGTGGGCAATAGGCCTACGCCCCTCACTAGCTCGGTCGTATGACAGATAATGGCTAGATTTCGTAAATTTTAAAGCCTATAAAAAGTCAAACTGAGAGGGATTTTGAAAAAACAAAAAGGCGCAATGCGTTTCGAACATGTGCAAAGAGTTATTTTAGCGAAAAAAATTTTTTGGGGTTAGGTGCACTTTAACCAACAAAATGAAATCCTCAGCTTTCCGTGAGATTTATTTTAAGGTGTTACTGATTTGACATATTATTACTCATGTAACTTGATGTATTCATGGCAACCATAGTATTGTTGCAGAAATTTTACATTTTAGGTCATTTTAACGTCGCTGTATTTGTGTTGTTACCTTTCAGTTAAACAAGATGACTTTTGAATTTAATGAAAAGAAATCCAGCAGATTTTATTTTAACACGGCAGGCTTACAGTCGGTACAGAACTTTGCTGCGCGCATTATCACAGGAACTAGGAAATTTGATCATATAACGCCCGCATTGAAAGAACTACGTTGGGTTCCAATTAAACACAGTCTATTCCTCCGCGACGCCGTCCTGGCATTTAAATGTATGACTGGTCAAGCACCTCGCTACCTAAGCGATCAGTTCTCAACAAGAATCGGGGTCACTGGGGGCATAACCCAAAGTTCTCAACTCTTAAATATCCCGTTGTATAAATCGAACGCCTGTCATAGGACTTTTTATTACCGCATAGTAAACATCTGGAACAACCTTGACACTACTTTTAAAACCTCAAAATCGATCTCTTCGTTTAAATTTTATCTGAAAAATAAATTAACCAGTGCTGACTTTTTAAATAGCTGTGACCTATAAGAATATTTTGTCGCTTTATTTATATATTTTCACATTTTTAAAGGAATTTTTAACTGTTTTTAATAAGATTTTTTTTTACCTTATATTGTCACTGAAAAGCCCCACCAGAAGAGTGTCAATAAAGTATTATATTGTATTGTACCCAAAGTTGACATTAGTCGTACCACTACCTCTTTGTAGCACTAAATAGTCTTTCGACTGCGCATGCTCAACCTGTGACCTTCCTTTTCTGGTTTGCATTTAGATTCAAAATTATCGCTTTTCTGGACGGAGGTAGAGCGGATGTAACCAGAGCGAGGACGAAACCCGACACCGTCCCACATTTAATACCGAGTTATTCAACGCCTAACCACGTTGTTGGGAGGCATCCCAGCTCCCCACAAATTTATTATGTAAAAGGTTGCCCTGTGGCATCAAATTTATGTGTATATTTCTTACCATCCTGGTCTGTAATGACAACAATGGCTGGACTGCTTACACCGAAGAATTTGCTCATTCCTTGCACTTCAAAAGTATAATTTCTGTACTTTGCCAAATCTGTCAGGTTAACGAACAACTGATCAACCGGCAGTCTCAACATATGTCTTTTAACTCGATCAGAATCATAGCTGAGTTCGTCGTAAACGATTCTGTACTCTCGCAAAACTCCCGCTACCATTTCTGGCGGAATAGGAGACCACTGGATGTAAATGGATGTTGAACTTGTGTTGTGGCCCGTCACGTTCCACGGATATATCTGAGGTGCTGCAAAAGACACAAACAGTAGCAATTAAGCCGACGTTATTCTCCATGGGGGGGGGGGGGGGGTTGGGGATGGCGTAGTAGTTAGCGCATCAGACATTTAATAGGAAGATCGCCAGGAGGGTGGGTGACTCGAAGCTAGGTTATTCTCTGTACCGTCGTGTTGTTTATGTAGAAAATGAACTTTATCCCATATTGTATCTTTCTTTTCTACTCAGGTTTATAAATGGGTGCTGGTGAAAAAAAATTGGGAGTGGGGTGACCCTGGGTTGGACTATTCAGGTGGGATTAGCAATACAGTGAACACCATCTGGATCATGATTTGGTGTCCGCAATAGAGAGAGTCCGTAATAGCGGGAGTTGTTTCCAGTAATTCTTATTCCCCGGGACTTGAGCTCTTGTCCATAATAATGGGGTGTCCGTAATAGTGGGGTTTCCGCAAGGCGAGAGATGACTTTACTTCTGGTTGCTTCATGTTACAAAATCCGGGTTAAGCCCTGGCCGTGTGGGCTACCTAGCGCGGAAATACGACTTTAACTTTTTTACCTTACTTAACAGTTCTACATGCAGTGGTTAGCGCGTTGGACTTCAGTGAAGGTCGGTGGTTCGACGCCCAGTCCCTGCCATCGCGTTTTTTCTTAAACAAGGAACTTTGCCCCACATTGTATCTCCCTACCCAGGTGTATAAATGGTTACTGGCGACATACTGCCTGGTGTAACCCCACGATGGATTAGCATCCCATACAGGGGGCCTGAGCAATACCCTTAGTTGCCTCATGCTACAGAAACCGGAATAAGCTCCGGCCGTGTGGGCCTCCTTGGCTCGTGTGCCACTTAACCTACCTTTACTTATTCTGCATGCAAGAATATGATAATCAAACGAATTTGGCAACATAGCATACTAAAGCAGGGTGTAAAGTAATTAACAAGATTTCGAGAACCGAGCTCGGTAGATTCAAAGTCGTTCATAGGTGAATACCCAAAGAAATGAGAAAATAGGACATTAATGAGCGGTAATAGATACGTCTAAAAGAGACTGCAAAAAGCCCCAGTCAACGGCCGGTACAAATACAATTACTCTTTCTCCACGTAACTTCATTTTCGCAAAAAGCCGGAGATGTATGAGACTGAAACTATTTACGGTGGATGGAAAAAAATTATATACCAGAGAAGATGGCTATAATTAAACAATAGAGTTCTTCTGTCGAGGGCACTATCGTGTGATAGGTTGCCCGAGGAAATTTGATGTTCACAAGAAATATTAGCCGGAGAACCTAGTTCGAGGGCTTATATGAAGTTTGAACATCAAATTTCCAATGGAACCTATAACACATAGGGCCTGAGATGAAAGAACTCTATTGATTTTATTGTACAACGCTAAATTTTGAGCGAAAATTGTCAAAACGGGCACTATGCGCTGATAGGCGCCCGCTGAGGAGAGACACTATCGCAGCACGCCAAAATTTAGCGATGTACTATAATTTGGTATAGTGTGAACACACCAACACTCATTTTGAGACAGGCAAATATATATAACTCAAAAATGGACCATTACCTTCCTCCTCTGTCCTGATTATGATTGGCGGGCTCTTCGGACCATCACCTTTTACGGTAAAGGCTAGCACTTGTATTGAGTAGAACGTGTAAGGTCTCAAGAAGCTTAAGGTGACATTCTTTGTTGGAAATTCTACAGTTTTGTCAAAAACTTCGTCTGAAGTTTCATTGAAGAAAACGCGATATCCCAAAATGATGCCGTTTTCGTCACGATAAGGAACCTCTTCCCAAAAGACCCAGATGTCGTGCTTGCTGACGTTGAAGCCGTAAACATTTTGGGGAGAAGCAGCAGGTACTGAAAATGATGATATTGGAGTCATGAAGATAAAGTTTGTATCTCAACAGGAGGGGGCGAACTCCAATAAAGCTTAGGAAGGATGGTGTCCCTGGGACCCTCAAACCCTGACGCTGATCAAGACAAAAAACTGAAAGAATAAATAAGGAATACAGTGTTTTGATTCTGTATCAAAATCGGCACGGTTGGGTAAATCTCACTAGATCCACAGATTTCTTTTTAATACAGCATTTAGTACTGCGTTAATTAGGACAAAACATTATTTTTGTTTGCTGTTCAAGGAAGTCTTTGAATGTAATCGATAACGTTTTTTTGTGTGTGTGGGTGATCGTGCCTTGCCCCGATGGCGGAGGTGACGTTGACAGTCTGTTTTGCCAAGTAAGTAAGGATCATCCTATCCAGAGGCGCGTCCCCGTATGATAACTCCATTTATATTTTATGTGTTTATATTTCTATCTAGGCTGACGAGATCTGTCAACTAGAAAGGCCTACCTAACACTTTGTGAGATAAAACTTAAAACATAAGTTTAAAAAAAATCCAAACTTCTTACCATCTTCTTCCGTAAAACAGTTTATGTAAGTGTAGGGTCCAGATCCCTTAACCGTGAAAGCTCGCACTTCAATTCGATATTCAACGTACTCATCCAAGCCTGTTATCTCCACAGACAAGTTCGAACTGCACGTGCTAGGTTTTTCAGTATATAATAGACCGTCCAGTCTCTCGTAAGTTACATTGTAACCACGTAGTCTGCCATGGAGGTAATAAGCATCGGCTAAAGGTTGCCATGATACCAGGACAGAGGTAGAACTTGTGTTCCATGTAGAGATACCTGCGGGCCTCCACGTTGGAACTGAAAAGAAGAGGCAACTTGCTTATTCTCAGTGAAACACAGAACTGCACTACCTTATTCTTATTTACTTTCGCGCGTCTTAATTTTCGCGATTTTCGCGAATCGAAAAATTATCGTGAAATTAAAACTCGAGAAAAAAATCTTCGCGAAATTTACACACACGAAATTAATAGACAAATAACTGCAAATAAATCAATGGATGTTACACGATCATGGGTACCTACATGTATTTAACGAAAATAAAAAAAGGCTCATGTATGTTGAGAGAAAGTTCCATTTGTATCTTATCTAACTATCTTCTGAATCACTTCCTTCTTGTAGTTCTTCTAGAATGTCTCTAGTACAGTCATCAATTACTGACCATTTAAGTTCCGTTTGATATAGCACATTTGTACCAGCTTTGCACGGTATATGTTGATTAGTCGTTGCCTTGGTAAAGTTTATGAAAACAAAATTTTGTTGACACATTTTCGCAAAAATTAATGCTCTTTTTTCTATTTTGTCTTCTTTAAATCGCGAAATTAAAGCCTCGGGAAATAAAGTAGGGCGGAGCAAAATTAGGCACGAATAAGGTAATAGAAATTAGTAGAAGTTGGAACTTCAGACTTTAAAAACCGTTAAAACAACAGATTATGGTTACAGAGGAGGCTAAGTGTGTACGATTTTGTAGATGTTACCTTCGCAGCTAAATGTATACGTTTTATAAATGTTGTAACAGACAACAGAATATAAATTTGTTAAACTGTGAAAGCTAAAAGAACAAATATCTGGGCCGGTGGGAGGTGATGAGTCCGCAATGCAAACAGGAACACAAATGTATAATACACGAAATAGTATTCATAAGATATAATATTAGAGAGGAAGTTCTATGCAGACAGTTCACGTACTTGAGTCATGAATGTCTGACGTTACTCAGGCTTGATCATGGCTTTTAACCTATAACCAAGGGGCTGAGCATGCTTTTATACAAACGTGTTATTATCCCATTAAATTTTTTTTGGAGTTAACCAAAAACATTTTTCACTGAGTTTTGTTATGGCTTTTTTTAAACGTTTGTTTTACTTGATTTTCCGTTCCTCGTCCGAGTTCTTTAACCAGTGAGATACAGGGAGACTCTTCTTGAGTTAGCTACTTGTTGTTTATTATCTAACGCTCGGTAAAGGTTTATTTTGCACATGAGCCGAGGAGGCCCACACGGTCGGAACTTTACCCGGTTTCTAAGGCATGAAGCAACTGAGAGTATTGCTACTCCCCCCTGGATGGGATGCTAGCCCATCGCAGGGTTACCCCCAGCAGTATGTCCTCGGTACCCATTTTATATACCTGGGTGGAGTAAAGTTTCTCGTCTAAGGAAACAACACGACGGCAGGGACTGGGACTCGAATCACCGATCGTCAGATCGCCCCAACGCACGGTAAAGCTGGGGGTTTAATTATAAATGGTCACAAAGAATTTTCTTCCTTGGTTTGCCTTACATAGCTTTTTAGACAAAATGTTTATGCAGATTCAACTTAAACTCACTTTTTTACTGCTGTCAATTCAGAAAGGTGAAGAAAGCAGGAAAGAAGACAACAGACAGCTTTGATGTCCATCGAACTACTGCATGTTTTTCGAGGTCGTTTTATGACTGAGCTTAAGGCTTAGTTTTATCACAAGTCGTATCAAAAGAGCTGTATAATCTTGAAGAAAACACAATAAACACACTGGGTCATAATGGTGATTCCAAATTTTAAAACACATGTTAACTTTAAGGTCACCTTAATTAAGCATAATGTTTTCCCAGCTATGGTCTGACCCCTTTTAATTTCAGCAGACGGAAAAGTCCATTTGAAACGTGCAGTTTTTACTTAGTTGGTTAGTTAGACCTGCTGCGAAAAAATAACATGAAACTTGACGTGAAAATCTGCATGGTAGAATACAGATCTAAGTCAACCTAAGATAATGTTGCCTTTTTTAATTTGAATGCCTTTTATGCCTTTTATTTGTTTTCTTTAAAAACGTGCTTTACATGTTTACTTAACTAAGCTTGTTCGACTCCCATTAGATACGCGAACAGGTGCTCATCACAGACGACAAGCCGCTTCTTCGCCTTAAAAAGAATGCCATGTTAAAAAACAAGGCATTTTATTCTATGTCTATCAGAACTTACTTAACTAAGAAATATACATTATAGTTAACCCTAAACCGGCTAAATTAGACTATAATTTAGCAATGTTGAAAGTCTTTCTAAGGAATTCAAAAACAGAACGTAGCAGGGCACTTTTAGGTTCATTTCTTTTGTTACATTAGCTGCGTGTCAACGAAATTTATAGCAAATCTAATGAACGAAGTTAATTGGACTTGTTCGACATCCGTATAAAAAGAAACCAATATAACTAAATTGAACACGGCCTACTTCCATTGCAGTAAAATGGTGATAACAAACTTCACTACCGAGAGAAATGAGAAAGCATACGAAGAGCTGTATTGCTCAGCAGACCTAACTGGAGGTACACTAAACAGTCTCACATGCCTTTCAGTGCACTGTGGTTGCAGCTGACATTAGTTGTTTGTTATTTACCACATGGAATAGTGGCGCCTTTGACGACTCGCAGTGGACAATCTTCATCGGATTATCTTGCAAGACAGTATACATCGACCTTAGTCTTTTTAAACTCATCAATAAACCCGATTCTTTACTGCTGGAAGATCAGAGACGTAAGACAAGCAGCGAAGGATACTGTCAAACAACTATTTTGTTCATCGAGTTAGTCTCTTACAAAATGTTTACGCACGGTCCAGTTTCTTCGAACGCCGCTATATCTTAAAGGTTGCATATTCAAAGTTTAACACTAGCACAATTTTGTCCGAGGAAATAAACATTTCCTTCAGCTTGTTCATCAAATATGCACTAGAGCTACATTTCAATACCAAAACATTAAGGTTCAGACTTCCTCTTTGCCGCGCATTTCTCTAGGCGGCTTCTTGGCCGGTCCTAGCGAAACCCAACCATTGTTTATATTGATGTTAGCACATAGATTTGAAAACTTCCAATAATGAACACGATAGTTTAGAAGAAGAAGATCGGAAAATTGAAGTGAAAGTCATTTTCACCCCTATCACTCCATGAGTTTATCCGAAAATGAAACAAGCCTACGGCTCCCAACATTTAGTAAAGCATTAAACTGGAATGTCTACAGTCGGATGGTGCATAAAGGTTATGACAATTTTTTTTTTTTGGTAACAAAGAGGACATGAGGTCTTTTTTTTCGTTTTGCAAACACATGTACTTGTAACTGGGACATAATTTAAATTCAAAGTCAGATTAGTTTGAATAAAGGCATAACGTAACAGCTGGTTTTTTTTACTTTATCTGAAAATACGAAAGACAGCGGACGTAAAAGGAACTTCATCTGTAATTGAAAAAGGGGAAAAGAAAATGTGACTTTTGATTTCAGTATACTGTAAAATAGCTTTTTTTTTTTTCGTGGTAAATGTGAACAGTAAATTCTGGGTTTCCTATATATATATTTTACTTATTCTTTTTGACAACCAGCAAGGTGTTTCGTTGATTGCTTTTATCGCAAACATTGTGCTTAAAAGGCTATCTGTGTTAAAAGATAATAAAGGTTATTAAAAAAGTAAGCATCGTAAATTACAGAGACCGATGACACCAGAAAAGGTCGAGAATGAGTGAATTCGTATGGCACAGAACCGTATCGATTATTGAAACATGCCACTGAAAAAAAAAATGAAAAAAGTAACATTGATGTAAAATGGTGCATAGCAAAATACAGTCTTTGGCATACTCCCATTAAAAAGATGAGCAGGTACCATCACAGAGGACAAGCCACCTCACAGGTAATAAGATATCCAATCAATTCTGTTCTTCAATTAGACAAACACAAACAAACTGACAAAACCATGAATTATTGTCTTAGTCGATCAAAGTTTTAAAACACTCGAAAATGTGTTTCAACGCCAAGTTTGACTAGACCTTCTTATATCGCTCCTCTCCCTCATCTTCATTTCCGAGGAATTAACAGAACGTAGCGGCATAATATGATATCTTCTTTCTTCCTATAATTTGCTGCGTGTCAAAAAATCTGTAGCAGACGTAACGAATGGAGTTAATTTGTCGTCCAGTTTAGCATAATATAATATTTATCCAACTTTATAAACACGCAGTATACCAAATTGCATACGGACTCCTTTCGCAGTAAAATGGCGATGACAAACTTTACCGGCGATGTAAACCAGAAAAAAATCGAAGAACTGCATTGCTCGGTAGAGTTAACTGGAGAAATACATAACCAGCTGATATGCCTTTCAGTGTTAAACATTGTTTTGTCCATCACTGCATTTCTGGAGAATATTCTGATCCTAGTCGCCCTTCACAAGGAGTCTTCCCTTCATCCGCCGTCCAAACTCTTGTTTCGTAGCCTGGCAACAACTGATCTCTGTGTTGGTATCATCGTCGAACCTCTTGCGATTGCTGATTGGATGTCTATGGTGAACGAGCGATGGGATATTTGTCGCTTCACAGTAGTTGCATCTATGATAACGAGCTATGTGTTGTGTTTGGTGTCTTTATTGATATTGACTGCAATAAGTGTGGACAGACTTCTCGCCCTGTTGTTAGGGCTAAGATACAGACAAGTTGTGACTTTGAGGCGAACGTATGTAGTAGTATTCGGTTTTTGGCTTGTTTCCACTGTTGCTTCAACAATGCGCTTTTGGGATTACCTTATACCAGAGTGGTATGGCTTTGTTGTTGTAACACTGTGTCTACTAACATCCATTTATTCTTACACAAAGATTTTTCTCAGGCTTCGTCATCATCAAATTCAAGTTCAAGCAAATTTTCAAGCCGAGCAACAAAGCCAAACAATTCCACTGAATGTTGCGAGATACAGAAAGGCGGTGTCCAGTGCACTGTGGCTGCAGTTGACATTAGCTGTGTGTTATTTACCATTCTATGTAATGAGTTATTTGACAATTCAAAGTAGTCTGTCTTCAACTTTGTATCTCGTTTGGCAATTTTCAGCAACGTTAGTCTTCCTAAATTCATCAATAAACCCGATTCTTTACTGCTGGAAGATCAGAGAGATTAGACAAGCAGTTAAGGCCACAATCAGGCAATATCTTTGTTCATGGAATTAGCTATCGTAAGAAATATTATGTCATTAAAATTGGCAGTTCAATATTGTTGGAACGTCATTTCTTGAAGGTGTCCATCTTTATCTTCAATAGAAAGAATCGGTGATAACAAATATTTATATTTTAAACAACCAAAACTTTTCCTTCGTTGCGCTTCTCTATGTAGGATCTTCCGAAAATGAAATAGGGCAGCCTACGGATCCCAAAATTCTGTAAAACCATAATTCTAAGAGTCTTCAGTGGGATGCTGCTCACCAAAATGATGGTTTTCGTTTTCGTTTCTCAAACGTTTGTAACTGACGCATCATTTACAGTTCAATGTATAATTTCGAAAACGAAGACAACGTGCTGGTTTTACGAAGACGGGCCGGGAAAAAATGGAAGATGCTTACTGATGTCTTCATCAGTATTTTGCACTGAATTAATTCGTACAAAGGCGGAAACGGCAACTGAAGAAAACGAGAATGAAATTCGATGATATGCCCCACAATGTGTCTAAAAACACAGAAAGGAAATTTGACTTTGAAATTGTTCCACAAACCTGACGCGCAAGGTAGTTTTGTATTTCTATTTCAGTAACGACGTTCCAGCCAATTAGGACTTTGTGCGACGCATCACGTGATGTTGAATGCTTTCATACGGGACCGTTAAGACGCCACAAGGAGCAGAACGCAGCCAAACGTTTTCTGGCGCTCAGTCATAGGTGTTGGCGTTGCTCAAAGTAACAATTGTCTAGAAATCCTCAGTACCTTTGAGCAGCTTTGGTCTTACTAAACTCATCAATAAACCCAATTCTTTGCCGCTGGAAGATCAGAGAAGTGAGACAAGCAGTGAAAGACACAATCAGACAACTTCTTCGTTCATGGAATTCGTTATTGTAAAGTGTATTATCAAAATTGGTAGTTTAGTTTGCTTGAGTGCCATATATTGAGAGTGCTATATTCTAATTTAACTTGTATGTTGACTATCGGTGGCAATCAAAATTATTCTTTCCACAAAAGAACTTTTCTTTCCTTGCTGTTCTCTGTGAAGAGATCATATGCAAACGTGAAATAAGCGTAGACGCGACTGGACATAAAGGTGTTGAATTTCTTGTTTTCGTTTTTCAAACGCATTTCTAGGAATTGAAGAATAATTTCAAAGTCGACGATAGCTTAGCTTAAACTTTGTAAACAATGGTTGAAAAAATTAAAAAGATGATCACTGATGCCTCTAGATTTGTTTGCAATACAGCTGATCTCAATCAGTATTTTGTAATGAACTCCAAAACATGTTAAAGCCACCGGCAAACCTCATAAACAGAAAAATTGAGAGTGGACTGTTTATCGCTATTTTCCTTCCAGTAGTGTCTTCGTACACGTATGAAAGTCAAATGTCTTCGCCTTAACTTCTAGTTGGTTTTATCCTTCAATTACGGAATAGGCTCAGAAGCTTTGCTTCCTCGAATACTCTGATCAATTGCAAAGGAGTTCTTTTTCCTATTCGTTCTTTCCTCTTTTTTTTCAAACGGAATCCTTTTTCGGGATTGAAACTAACCTATTGGCTTAACGACCAAATAGAACTTTTCCTTCGGTTACGGAATGATAGTCAGGTTTAACAAAAATTTATTGGTGATTTGTATGTTCGATTTTTAAAGATATACTCATAACTTTCAAGCATTCTTTTTACCAACTGCTTTTTTCAACAGATGCCGTGAAGCTTTTTTCTGTTTCTTCTTTTTTCTTTGCCCGATTAGCTGGCCTTTTTCCCTTTTTGAGACGGGGGAAAAGGGAGTACAGTATGTAACATTGTAATTGCTTGTATTTTACTTGAAATAAAGTCTCACGTAATACATAAAAAAGACTGTATTCAAAAAGTTGACTTTTGAAGACGACCCTCCCTTATGATGAACTGATCAACATAAAATTTAATGAAAACATGTTGTGATATTAGGGTTTTGTCTTGTTTAGCAGTATATCTTCTTAGCTGTCTTTCAAAGTATATTCATAAATTCGCCAACGTCTTACATATTTAACTTCCACGAAGTAAAACAAAGATAACGTTTTCATCGCACAAGCGTTGGTGAGCCACGTCACTTTCTGTGTAAAGCTCCTAACTGAAAAACTGATAGAAACATTTCCGCACGTTTGAAGTCGGATTATGTTGTTGTAGTTACCCTTTAGATATGAAGTGCAATGTGGTAACCAGGCTCAGGAAAAAAAAAACTTTTATCTTTTCCATTGTCACCATTTAAGTGCACATTGACTATGGTATACTGTTATATCTGTAATGGAAATTGTTTTCATACTATTGTATTTAATATTTTTTGTTTTGTTTTCAGACTGTTGTTTAATCAGCTACACAAAATGCGGCTTAGGAAAATGATAAACAGTTTTGTGACAAAATGATTTTGAAGACATTTTTTTTAGCTGTCCTTGCAGGCGGTGTATCGTAAATTACAGAGATCAATGATATCAGAAAAGGTAGAGAAGGAGTGCATTCGTCTGGTTCAGGAGTACATTCATATGGTATAGGAGAGTATAGATTATTCCAACACTAAAACAGTCTTTGGTATACTCCCATTTAAGTCATGGGCAGGTGCCATCACAGAGGACACGCCACGTCAAAGATGATAAGATATCCAATATATTCTGGTCGTCAATTTGACAAACAGAAGCAAAAGAACATCATGAATATTGTCTTTGACGATCTAAGTTTCAAAACACTCGAAAATGTGTTTCAACGCCAAGTTTGACTGGACCTCTTATATATTGCTTCTGTCTCTCATCTTCATTTCCGAGGAACTAACAGAACGTCGCAGCATAATATCGGTTATGTTCTTTTTTCCTCTAATTTGCTGCGTGTCATAAAATCTATAGCAGACATAACGAATGGAGCTTTTCTTCGTGTCCGGTTTAGCATTATGTAATATTTACCCAAATTATAAAAACGCGTTATGCTAAATTGCACACGGATTTCTGTCGCAGTAAAATGGCGATGACAAACTTTACTGGCGGTGCAAACCAGAAAACAATCGAAGAACTGCACTGCTCTGCAGAGTTAACGGGAGGATTACACAACCAGCTGATATCCCTTTCAGTGCATTTGTGGTGAAAAAGACTCCATCAACCATACTTTTATCGACTGTGGTTTTGTTAAAAAAAATTCACAAGAGGTTTTCAGTTGGTTCAATGTAACAAACAGTACTCATCTCAACCTATCCAATGAAGAGAAACTGTTCGGTGTTACCTCTGAACCATATGGGAAAACTATAGCAAAGAAATTTAACTACACGCTTCTTTTCATAAAATACTACATCTACACTAAAAAATTGCCTACTAGTCCAATCTTACTTGCTAATTTCGTAAACAAAATCTCAATACAAAATCGAAAGCATCGAAGCATAAACAATATATGAAAAAAAAGATGTCTCCTCCCCTTTATTGTAGTCAGTGATACAGTTTCCACCGTAATTATGGTAATTCCTAATTGAAGGAAAAGCAATTTGAGAGTATCCAAGGCAATGTTTTTTGTTTGCATATTCAGTGAATATGTAAGTATAAGAAATGCCAGATGAGCCTGGAAAACACTATCTACATAAGTGTTCCTTGTATTGTAAAAAGGAATAGTGATCATTAATAATAGAATTTAAAACTAGTAATTTCCGATTGTTTAGGGCAGAGTTTTTTAATGCTAGTGGTTACTGAATTATAAGTGAACGATTATAAGTAGATGATCTTTAAATAAGTAATTGCTAGATTGTAAATAATGGAGCTGAGAGAAAAGAACAATGAAAAAAATCTTCCAAGTCTACAGTGAGATGCTGCTGACCAAAAGGGGGTCTTTCGTTTTCAAACATTTGTAACTGACGCATCATTTACAGTTCAAATAATAATTTTGAAAACGGCGATAACGTGCTGGTTTTACGAAGACTGGCTGAAAAAAATGGAAGATGCTTACTGATATCTTTATCAGTATTTTGTAGTTAATTCGTACAAAGGAGGAAGCGGCAATTGATGAAAACAAGAATGAAATTCGACGATATACCCCACAATGTGTCAAAAACACTGATGCCCAAAGTAGTTTTGTATTTTAGCGGAGCCTGCGGGCAAAGCCCGCCAGCGGAGCTCCATTGCTAAGGAAATATGGTAACCTATCAATCCGAGAAATTTTGGTTGTGACGCAATAGTCACGTCACCGTCCGTCCGTACATCCGTCCGTCCGTACGTCCGTCCGTCCGCACACTCTGTGGGAGGGGGAGGGGAGTCCCAAGACAACCCGACGGGGGCAGAGAATGCCATCTTTTCTTGGCGGGAAATCGCGCGGTGCTTTAGGGCAACCGGCATTTTTCTTGGCGGGAAATCGCATGACCATCGTCGCTTTTGAAAAAGAGGTTTCTTTAAAAGCTTAAGCTTCTTTAGCATTTAACGATTGCTCGAGAGTAATGAAGTTTTATACTTGACAAAAAAACATCTAATATATATAAATGGAAAGAAAAAGTTCAAAAGAATACTGGTAGAAGGCGAAAAGTTCACGTTACGAAAGCTGCATTCAAAGGACTTCATCGCTTTGTTTTCTTCACGGCGGAGAGTTTGCCCTGTTCTGAAACACAACCGAGTAAGTGACGTTTTTAAAAGGTCTAAGGTACATGATTTCGAGTATTACGATGAAAGAAATTACGCTTTGAAATGTAAATTTGATTTATGCCATTAGAAATGTGTTATTTACTTTTGACTTTAAAAAAATATTAGAAAACGCGCTCAGATTTGTGACAGATTCTTGAATATTTTGCCATGCTGAGCCGATTTCACTCGCGTGGACCGACCTACGATTTTGGAAGTGTAACGCGAATTGCATTTAAGTATAAACATAGAGGTTTTCGAATAAATGTTTTTCAAAACTGATTTCTCTGTCCATTATTTTGTGTTTTTTTATTCATAACAGTAGGTCTAAGCACAGCCGCAAGACAACTGCACAAGCTTTGCTTTCAATTTTCACCGTCCGGTCCATCTCTTTGTGCAACTCGATTTTCTTGTCCTAGAAGTTTTCAATAGTAATAATCTTTTAAGCGAAGCAGTTGTCGGTTTAAAGCTATTTTATCCGAAAAGCTTCCGAAAACAGTTTTGTGCGTTCCTCAAAGCGCCTAACTTTATATAGGCTTACTTCGCATCCGCAAAACTTATGCCGGCATAATAACAATTTAATTAAAGCGTGTTTGGCGTTTCTTTGTTTTGAATCTTGATTGTCTCTAGTTAGAGAACGAAATCTAACAGTTATTTGAAAAACTATAAGCGAAGCAGTTGTCTGTTTAAACCTATTATGCCCGAAAAGCTTCCAAAAACAGTTCGGTGCATTTTTTAAAGCGCTCGAATTTCAGACAATTTGCAGCCGCAAAACTTATGCAACAGAGTTAAGAACGTTTGGACGGTGTTTGTTCGTTTGTTTTCAATCTCGATGGTCTCAAGTTAGAGAACGAAATATAAGCGAAGCAGTTTTGAGTTTAAAGCTATTTTATCCCGTAAGTAATGTGTGTTCCTCAAAGTGCTTGATTTTTTTCGCGGCTGCTAAAACCTACGCGACATTTCTTCGGTAAGTTTATTACAAGTGCTTCGAAGCTCCCCAGATCCTTATTTCGGGTAATCCCAGTAAAATGCCGGTGAAATGTCAGTATAAATTTTTGACCAGATTAATATTTTTATTTAGTGGCAGTTCATGTTATTTATTAACATCCGAACGCGATGAAGATAACCCATTTAAACAGTCGAATAATTTTTATTTTGTTTTTGCAAATGAGTGCCGTTTCAAGTTCATTCAAGCGAACAGCCAATAAACCAAGGAGATTTGACAAGTCTTCACAGTTAATGACAGGATATGGAAACATTGCAAACACCAAGCTAGACGGCTCGTGAGTAAAATATTCAAGCTGTGCTCAGCCTCTAGAACGACCTTTCGAGCTTGGTTTTACAGAACAGATCCCCAAAATATTGAAGGACAATTCGGAACACTTTCAGGCTTTTTGAGAAACACGTTTCGAAAGCGAACGAACCAAAAAAAAAGCCCCGAAATGTATTTCAGACCGAAAAGTTTCAGGACTATTTTTGAGAAACGAACACCAGTTTATTCCTTCGCGGCTCCGCTTTTAGGCTTGGCTAAATCTATATATTAGTCTATTTCAGTAACAGCCTCCCAGCCGATTAGGATTTTGTGAGATGCATTACGTGACGAAAAATGCTTTCATGCGGGACTTTACGTGCACCACATGGAGCAGAACTTGGCACAGCGTGTTCTAGCGCTTCGTCGCAAGTGTTGGCGTCGCTCGAAGCAACATTTGTCTGGAAATCCTGAGTACCTACAATTCAAGAACATTAGCTTTCGGATGTACAAGTAACCTCATACCCCCACCGTGTTTAAAGGGGAGAGGGTATGGAGCCTTCCCTGTGTTCTTATTATGTTGCAATATTTCGAAAGAATCGCCTTATGTAGATAAGCTGTGATGTTCTAAACAAGATGAGGAGAACGTTATAACTTTTGGCGCTGCTGTAAGGCCTGTGACGTCATCCAAAATGGCGGCCATGTTGCATTTCACTCAAAATTAGAAATCATCAAAAAACGGCAGAATGCTAGACATTTACAATACGGCAAATAAACAACTGCTGCTTCTTTAAACTGAATGGCTTGACTACATTGTGATTATGATGTCATATCTCTTAACTGTAGGAACACAAATTTATCAAACTTTGTCACGATGTGTCCAAGGGATACGACTACAGATACTGAAAACGGCATGTGCTTATAGAAAAATCCTTGGAAATTTTTTCTCTGCTGTGTTTAAAGCTCAGAAGGAAGTAGTATAGCTCAGAACCATAGGATTATTGCAAATTAAAATGCGACAGCATAAAAGTGAAAGAAGTGATATTCGATATAAAATAATACATCTGAATTGTGCATACCATTCAACCCAGATGATGAGGAAACCGACCGCTTCATTAACGACCTTTTCTTGTCTTCTTTAAAACAGTCTCCGACATACTCCCATTATAGAGAGGTGAGCAGGTGACCATCAAGGAGAACAGACCGTGAACGACACAGAGGACGACATAAACAATAAATTCTTGTCGTCAATTTGCCAAACAGAAACATCAGAACATCAGGAACATTACCTTAGTCGATCGAAATTTAAAGAAGTATCATGACGAAAACTTTTTACATTGCCATTTGTTCCTATGTTAAATTAGTTTTTGAGGATACAAACAATTCCAAGCAATTAAACTGGTTCCTTCATTTCTTCAATTAGCTATGTACCATGAAATGTATAGTAGACGCAGATAAAGTGATTAATTAAAATTAAACCTGCTTGGCATATTAAAATACCTATTCATCCTTATAAACAGGCCATATAACTACATTGCACACGGATTTCTATCGCAGAAATTAAAATGGCAATAACAAACTTTACTGACGATTGCAAGCCAGAAAACATACGAAAAAATTGTTTGTTGTGTGGAATAGCAGAACAGATACACAATCAACTGGTATGTCTTTCAGTGTTGAACATTTGTCTGTCCACCACTTCCTATTTCATTTAATTTCTGGGCAACAGCTCTCCCTTCGCTTGTTGCACTCCACAAGGAGTCTTCCCTTCATCCGCTGTCCAAACTTTTGTGCTGCAGCCTGGCGGCAACTGATCTCTGCGTTGGCATTATTGTAGGGCCTGCTCTTGTTACAAACTGGATGTCTGCAGGGATGGAGCGATGGCATGGAATATTTGTCGCTTTGCGGTAGCTACGTCTTTCTTTACAAGTTATATCTTGTGCTTAGTGTCTTTGTTGACATCGACTGCGATAAGAGTGGAAAGATTTGTAGTCTTATTGTTGGGGCTCAAATATAGACATGTTGTGACTTTGAAGCGAACTTATGTGGGCGCAGCATGTGCTTTCTGGCTTGTCTTTACTACCGTTTCAATAATGCGATTTGGAATTACCTTCTATCAGGGTGGTATGGTTGCATAGTTGTAACATCGTGTCTAGTAACATCAATTATCAAATAACTCTTTCACAAAGATTTTCTACGTTTCGTCATCATCAAATTCAAAGTTCAATCAAATTTCCAAGCAGAGCCAAACAATTCCACTGAACATAACGCAAACCAGAAAGGCGGTGTCCATTGCACTGTGGCTTTTGCAAGTAACAATCTTCATCTTTGTATCTCGCTTCGCAATTTTCAGCAGCTTTGGTCTTCCTAAACTAATCAATATATCCGATACTTTATCGCTGGAAGCAACCGAGTTTAAGATGCAAACAAGTTCTTCGATTTTTTCTTATCAAATACTTTATTCAAAAAGTAAAATTAATAATAATAATAATAATAATAATAATTTTTGAATTTGTATAGCATATTTTCCCTGACGAAATGATCAAATGCGCTTAAAGCAACATTGAAAACCAACATCGCTTTTAATAAACAGATATAACTATTGATGAAAAAAGGTTGAGATGTTAAAAACAGTAAACAGAACTGACTGAGTAAATTACTAAACACCGACCTTTGGAATTTCGCTGGAAGGTGAAACATCAACTTTTGTTGAAACCGTCAGTTACAGTGGATGCCCTCTCTGTCATATCAGATCTTTTGGTTTAACTTCTTGGAAGAAAAGTTTCCTCAAATTATGTATCGGAACTGCACTCACAGACAACACAATCAGAATGGATAATCGGTTGTAGTCCTGAGTTCTATAAACACAATAAAACACCTGTGTAAATAGTGCCAAGGGGATGACGCCTTGTTCCAAAATGTCAAAGTTCCGTGCCAATAATGTACTTCCTCTGTGATTAAACCTCGTTTTTCTCAAAAACAGCAATATAACTGAAATTTGTATTTAATTGATTCGCGTCTGTAATGGCTACCTTCAAAAATAGATCCTGTTTCCACCAACACGCTGTTTTTTCCCTAACGTCTTCCGTGACGCTGCAGTTTAAAGCGCGAGGCAGTTTCTTACATAGTAAGTCAAGACATAAAAAAGAAAACAAATAATTTCATGAAAAAAGAAAATGACAACAGATGGCGAATACAAACAGTTGGATTGGCTTCATCGAGGAGATTTTATCTTCCTTGGTTTCGATTGGTTTTCAGTAAATAAATTACGTACTGAAATGAACATCGTTTGAGTTGTCAATTTGATTTCATATTTCCGAAAGGTAAATCTCGCTGCGTCAATAATACAAACGGTTCCTGGATTTTCGAAAACGTATTTTCAAATGAAAAGATGGCTTGCACCTTTGCACTTTTGGTCGGTGGTGAATGTGGACCTGACGCAAGATCAAGGAATCGGTCGTGTGAGATTGTGCCTCTGGTTACGTGTAACAAGAGTATACCGAGCCACAAAAAATTGCTGAAGTTTAGTGGTTGCAATTTGTGCCTGTTTTCAAACGCCAGCAAATATCCAGGAAATGACCATCTGTCCTTTGCACCGCGCACGTTTGGGCATTGGCTGGCGGAGGTCTGTAAGGCTGTGTGGTATTCCAAAGAAACTTTCGGGGCACAATGAAGACTCAAAGAGAAATGCTGACCGGGGCCTTAGCTTGTCTCAGTCTCAACTCATAATGGAAGCAACTGGAGAATTCGTTCCAGTTGGATCAGGTAAATCTATTAACCTTTACCTGTGAATAATTAGAAAATTTGTATCGGAGTCGAAATAGCTCCTAGGCGATCTCCGGTTCGACGTCGGCATGTAAAGAAATTGGTGGTGTCATGTATTGGCGCCAAAATATTTGGTTGGTAACGTCTGTATTTTAGCTGAGTACCGCTGACCCCATCCCCACCACCCCCCCCCCCCCCCTCCAACACACACACACACACACACAAAATAAAACAATTACTCCTTTGTGGAAATTCAGTAATATATAGGAGCGTTTTCAAATGAGTGTCGTAAAACCAAAACCAAAATAATTACTCTAACCAATCACAAAAGGAACAAAACACAAAATAAACAATCAGCAATCGAAGCAATGTTAAGCGCGGGAAAACGCGTGAGAGCAAGTGACGATTGGTTTTACGTCTGATTGGTTAAGAAAGTGGCACGAGCTATTTTTAACCAATCAAAGAGGGTAGGAACTAAGAAAGGAAAACCAAAGCAAGAAAAAACCATTACTTTGGATAATCGATAGAAAACTGCTCTAAGATCAGAACTAAGTAATTTAATTTCCGAATCTTTAAAACTGACAGATGGATTGGGATAGATAGATGTCTGTGGAAACAACTATCAAAAAGGAGTTTCTAAGTCTAAGTAAATTTATCTCCATCGGTGACATAAATTTACAGTGTATCTGACGTCTTCCTGGTATATTTCTTTAAGCAATATGTACCAGGTGCCGAAAGACACTACCGCAACGAAGACGTGTCCCAGAAAGCAGTTTGCCTGAATCAGTTTTTGACGACATTGCGGAAAACTTAAGTGCACTTAATTTGGTAAGTGTACTTCACTTGATCACAATACGCAGTTGGATTAAATAACGTCGTGGGAATAAGGTGCAGATTTGAGAGAAATATTTGGCTTTTTTAGTTTTTGTATAATGTGATTCGAGAGGGCCACGTGTGAACAAAGAAAAGATCGACGACAACATTTCTATGCCTGAACCTGAGCCTATATCAGCTCAGGTAGAGTAATAGTAATAAGGTAGTCTTGATACAAGTGCAATTTCTGACTTTTCAGGAAGAAACGGAAGAAACGCCAATGATTCGCGGTAAAAGAAAAGAAAGTATTTTTATCCCGGACGTTGAGGAATTGAATGTTGAAGAATCTGTCATCTTGAGGAGTCACCAGACAATAGCCAAATAAACACAGAGAAAGAATCTTTGAAAATGTTGAACGAATTCTTAGCATGTCGTGACGTCAGCCCTGTGCGCCACGAATTGTCCGTTCCGTGGGACAGTGCTCACGAACGCACAAAGCGACGATACAGCCGTAAAGCAAAACAAAGTGTCCGCGAAGTCCTTGAAGTTATTGCTCCAGGACAAAGCGATAAGTTATTGTCTATTTGGGTGGTAACTTACCCTCTGAGCGAACCCAGGCAGAGGTGGAACTCTTGCAGGCTTTAGCCGACAGCTACTTGAATGCAACACACTGGAGCTCAAGAAGGCAAATCCTGTCAATTATGGCAGATAAAGTGCCACTTAAGGAACTTACGCAGTACATTCCTGGGATCACTAGCTACAGGTTTAACATAGCACGACATCACAAGCTTTTAAAGGGAAGAGGGGCGATTGTGTCTGTTGATATCGCAAGACGTATGAAAGTTGGCTATGCTAAGGTGGATCATTTCCTCAACTTTATTACCGGTCCTCATATCGTTCAAGACATGCCATTCGGAGAAAAGATGCTGAAATTATCGACGGGGGAAGTAATCAAAACACCAAATGTCGTGCGCATGTTGATACCAGAGCGTATCACGCAGCAGTATTTTCAGTTCTGTGCCGAGACCGAGTCACTCCAATGAGCAAGCGCACTCTACTCCGAGTACTAGACGTGTGCTCTGCATCGGTGCGGAAGTCGCTACAGGGTTTAGACAACTTCTCCGCTCAAGGTACCAAAGCATTTGAATTCCTTTGCGAAACAGTAGAGTAGACAGAATAGCAGACCGAGCAAAGTCACAAGCCTGGGCGAAGGAAACGAAACAAGCACTTCGGTCTGCTAAGCAATATTTAAGAGCAGATTACAAGGTAAGGCTACGTTACTCATTAATACGGACAAATAAGCGGGCTCATAAGGGGGTGTCCACTTAATACAGGTATTCTCTACAGTAAACGTGGGAACAAAATTTAGGGACTGCACCCTAGTCAGCTGCCCGATTAACTATACCATGACGAGAGAACTTCGACTGGCAACAGACACCCTATGACTCACAAACTTAGAGAAGCAGGTCTTGTCGCGAAGAAACAGTGGGTACCCTGACCACCTGTGCCGTTGTCGGGAAAAAATAACAGATACTGAACCTTCCTATTTGCTTTTTAGCTGAAAAGAGTTAGATTGGATTCCTACACCCCTGCCTCCTCCACGGGCTTTTCCAAGGCCAAGCAAGCGCGGATTTTGAAGCGAAAGGAGGGATCACGTGCGAGCGCGGAGCGCGAGCGGGGGGACTGGAAGCGAGCGCGGAGCGCGAGCCGTCTCTCCCCTCGCCCCCGCTTTCCTCAATAATTAACTAAAATGTCCCCCAGATGAGCGATCGCGAGCGACTGGGGACGAGGCAGCCTACACCCGGCCGTTGTTGAAAGTGAAGACACAAGTTCATTTCTGTCTAAAGGGTGGGGGATATACGCTTTTAGTAATATACGGTTATTAACGTTAAGGGATGTTCTCAAGATAAAATTTACAGATGAGTCATCATGGAACGTAATTACCATTCTTCAGCAATACAATCTGATCTAGGAAAATAACATTAAAAATATTAAGTTCCAAATTAGGTTTTAAAAACCCACTCATACTCTTAGGTGCACGTTTCAATGGAGTCAGAACTGGCTGACCACTGCCTGGCAGAAGTGTGACAATTTTTATCATTTTTTATTAATACTATTTTTCATATTTTATTGTTTTTAATAATATTTTTATATTTCTATATTTTATTCTTAGTTAGACAAAATATTATAACACGTAGTCATTCTTAATTATAGCTTAACTTAATTTATACACTTCCAAGAAGTTTTTATTTTTCTATTCTGTATTTTTATTTCGTGGCGCATCTGTAAACTAGCTTTTTAGCTAAGCGTGCTGACCACGTTAATAAAGGATTGATTGATTGATTGATTGATTGATTGATTGATTGATTGATTGATTGATTGATTGATTGATTGATTGATTGATTGGCGTTTGCTTTGAGTGACCCAAGCAATGATACTTTCGAGAAAGAATGTGACCACAATCATGCCGAGATCTGTGCGGAGTGCCACAAGCTAGGCGAGACGTTGGCCACCGTAGAAGCAGCGTGCACAGAACTCCAATCTGAAGAAGAAAGAGATGACACGACGTGTTTAGTGCAGAACGCAAAGAAGGATATTTTGGCATTGAAAGCACAACAGCTTCTAACAGTAAATCAGGGTCAGGCCAAATATGATGTACCAGATATCCTTAACCACAATTCGGCATTATTGGTCATGGACTGGGCCATGAAGTTCTTGCCACGCAAATTCAGAGAATCACAGTGCGACTGGTTTGCTAAACGTGGAATCCCTTGGCATATAACTGTGTTTTAACGCGGCCAAATGAAAGTAGTCCTTTCGAGAAACTAACTTCTGTGCACGTGTTCGAGAGCTGTCCGCAAGATAGTGTTGCAGTAGCAGGTGTCTTGCGGAATGTTCTCGTTACGCTAAAGGAACACCGTCCAGAACTGAAGAAAGTGTATTGCAAACAAGACAACGCTGGTTGCTACCATTGTGGTTCGACCATTGTTGGAAGTAAGTCAAGCAATCATGCCGGTGTCAAGTTGGAGAGATTTGACTTTGATGAAGATCACCAGAATGCAGCTGAGAAGGAGTCTTTACATTCAAAGCTCCATGCAGTTGTCGAAGAGGAAATTGCTTTGCGGCACCCTATTGTTGCACTTTCTCGCAACATTTGCAATTTGGTGCACGATAATAAGCTATCGACCTTGTCGGTAGCTATGCTGAGGGGGATTTGCGAGAGCCTGGGTTTAAACGTGGGTGACATTACTGAGAGAAAGAAAAAGCCATTGATTAATAGAATTACCCGGGTAGTTGGGGAGTGCTTGTGTGGACGGAATTGACGGGTGTAACTTCATGCACGGTCATGAACAATATCAGTCAAGGTGGCTCTTAAGAGTATTAACAAAAGCACTTACACTATATCTTACGGTAGTTACAAAATGAATACTTGTTTTCTTGCCTTGGTTTCACAAGATTTGGTTGCGACTATCTGGTCGAGGCTGTTACCGTGGTAACAGAAAATCTAGTCAGTGGAAAATGCTTTGCAGGAAACTGACCATTCTCAATATTATGCACTTCTGCAAATTAAGTTACTAAACTTAAGTACTCCGACAGATTTTTTCCATACTAAACGTAAAAAGAATATGTAAAATATATTATTTGTACCACAAATTTTGCGACATTTTAGAAAAATTTATTTAAGGAAACGCTAGAAAATCCAATGTTAGATTTACATTATTTTTCACTTTGCTAAAGTACTAAAATATCGGAAAATCCGACATTTTCATGCGATTGTGCGAAAATTACTAGAGTCATCAACGCGCGCAACTACACAACTATTTAAACAATAGAGTTTTTCCGTCGAAGGCAGTATCGTGTAATAGTTGCCCGAGGTAATTTGTTGTTCACAACATATATTGGCCCGAGAACGTAGTTCGAAGGTTTAAATGAGGTTTGAACATCAAATTTCCAAGGAAACCTATCACACATGGGAGCCTATCACACATGGGGCCTATCACGCATGAGGCTTGAGAGCCAACTTAGTGGCTACAGAACTGATAAGGATTAAAATGTTCAAAGTGTAAATTAAAAAAAATTGCTTGTGGGGAGGAGGCAAGCCCCTATCCAGCCCAAAACCACTCCCCCTCCCCCTCCCAAAAAAAAAACACGCTAAGAAAAATCCTCGAGCGAACCCAGGTTTGGGAATGATACTTTGTCTTCAACTGTCCACCTTTTAGCTTGAAATAACTGTGAATTGATTTCATCCTGGACTCGAATATGCAGGACCCCATGCCAGTCATTCGGACTGTACAATACTGGTACGTTTTATTAATATATACTTTCATTTACAGGGAAAATATGCGTAAGTACCTGAGTACTGCTCATTAGGCCAACAGCCACAAACGTGTACGTTGTAGCTGATTTAAAATTGTTTAGTTCATATAATAGGATGTTGCATTGAGTGAGACACGCGAGCACAAGTGACTAGATCACCGTCGACAAGAGGGGGAGACTACGTGCTTGCTTTAGAAACGTTTTCAAGATAAGAAAAAACTAGCCAGAAGGCTAAGGAATGAACTGGTTATTTCTCAATTTTACGAAACGATGTTACCTTTAAAATGATTGCCTCATTCGCGGTACACCGAAGAAAATAAAGTTCACTTTACACGGAAAACAAATTGCAGCCGTTCATGTGTAATCTGCATTGCGTGACAAATGGGAACTTTTTATCATAAAACTAAAAGATATCGTATTACGTTACTGTGTGTTGGTGAAACGCTGAAATATATAAACAGTATTTATATTCACTTGGAAAATGAAACTTTTGTTCGAATAGCGTAGGCAAGCAGCAACTTTCGATGGATAACGTAGTGGGAAAAAGTATAAATTCAAACTGTAAGGTCGACAGCCGCCGAGGAAATCAAATAGAATGAGGTGAGTCGAGGGCTATGTTCGCAATGACCTTTTAAAATTTGCTCGACGGGTTTCTTCTTAGTTCAGTTTCACACAAGGCCTTGCATTGTTAATGACTGTATTTTAAGAAAGAAATACAAAATTATGTTTCTGACAATCTTTCAACTGTCCGAGTTGTTGCACATTTCAAAATGGCGGATAGCAAAATTTCGCTTACTTTACGAATGTTTAGTAGGAAAAGTAAAGGAGATCCCAAGAAAATGGAACGACAGAAACTGAAAACTGTCCTTTAGCGTTGCTTTGGTGGTTTAGTGGAGAGTTTGGTTACGTACCGCGGGCATTTTTGTCATGTTTGTTGGAGGTACCGTCGAACCTTTTTCTAGGACACCGTGAGTGCACTTGTTCCAACAATTACAAAATATTTAGAAATGTAGCTAGTTAACTCTTTCGACACTCAGCTTACTTAGGAGGTGTTAATCAAATAAGATTCGTGTAGAAATGCATCAAAACGCCCAATTAGCCGACTCGGCAAAGACGTAAATATTGACAATTTTGTACGTGTTGTTGACGAAAAAAACCGCAACTAATTTAAAATTAATTTATTTCAAAGGAAATAATATTTGACCAAATAAACCCCAATTTCATATGTACAATACTTGGGCCTACCGATGTACAAAGTATGAGCGAAATCGAATTTTGAGCTGTGACCGCGATATCGATAGTCCTTACAGATAATCACTCTTAAAGGCTTGGAAATAAACTTTTGTCGCCCTTTTTAATAACACGATTACAATGCACATCGGTTATGGCACAGTGACATACGTATTTTCCAAATTGGTTTCAAACCGTTACTGAAACAACACAAAAAACGGTATTAAAAACTCATAAAACATTTAACTTTGAGGAAATTTTCTAGCTGTCTCTGCTGTGTATATAGTAAATTACAGAGACTGATGGCATAAGAAAAATTCCACAAGGAAGGCACTGTTAAAGTCCGGAACCATAAACATTGTTCCAAATTAAAATAAATGTCAGTAAAAAAAAAGTGAAAAAAACGTGCCATTCGAAATAAAACAATGCGTATGAATGGTGCATAGCAACAGACAAGTCCGCTAAAATTTAACGCAAGTAGATGAAAGAAAAGATCGCCTCATTAGCGTCCTCCTACTTGTCTTCTTTAAAACATTCTTAGACATACTTCCATTACAGAAGTGAAGAGGTGACAAGCACAGAGAACAACAGATGATAACATTGCCATTAAATTCTGGTCATCAATTTCATGAAAAGAAATATTAGAACACCACAAATATTGTCAGTTTATCAGAGGATTAAAATAGCATGACTTCACCTCGTTACAGTGCTTGTTTTGTCCTATCGTGATATAGTTTTTGAGAATAAAAACAATTCCAAGAAATTAAATGGATCGTAGCGGGACATAATTTTAGGTCCTTTCATTTTCTTTTTAATGAGGCAGCTGTGTTATGACATGTATTGCAGACACAATGAAAGTAGTTAATTCCAAGTGTTTTGGCGTATTCAAATATGTATTTACCCTTACAAAGAAGCGAAATAACTGACTTGCATTAGGACTCCCATTGCAGTAAAATGGCGATAACAAACTTCACTGGCGATGCAAATCAGAAAACATTCGAAGAAATTATTTGCTCCGAGGAATTAACTGGAGGAATACACAGCGAGCTGATAAGCCTTTCAGTGTTAAACATTTTTCTGTCCATCACTGCATTTCTGGAAAATATTCTGATCGTAGTCGCTCTTCACAAGGAGTCTTGCCTTCATCCACCGTCCAAATTCTTGTTTTGTAGCCTGGCGACAACTGATTTCTGTGTTGGTATCATTGCTGAGCCTGCTCTTGTTACTATCTGGATGTCTGCAGTGAATGACCGATGGAATATTTGTCGCTATGCAGTAGCTGCCTCTTTCATAACAAGCTATATGTTGTGCTTGGTGTCTTTGTTAACATCGACTGCAATAAGCGTGGACAGACTTCTCGCCCTGTTGTTAAAGCTAAGATACAGACAAGTTGTCACTTTAGAGCGAACGTATGTAGCAGTGTTTGCTTTCTGGCTTGTCTCTACTGTTGCTTCAACAATGCGCTTTTGGAATTACCTGATATTAGATTGTTATTTCTATGGAGTTACGACACTGTGTCTAGTAACATCAATTTATTCTTACACAAAGATTTTTCTCACGCTTCGTCATCATCAAATTCAAGTTCAAGCAAATTTTCAAGCCGAACAACGGAGCCAAACAATTCCACTGAACATAGCGCGATACAAAAAGGCAGTGTCCAGTGCAATTTGGCTGCAGTTGACAATAGTTGTTTGTTATTTACCATACGCTGTAGTGAGTTCTTTCTCAATCACACAATCTTCATCTATGTTTCTCGCTTCGCAATTTTCAGCAACTTTCGTCTTACTGAAGTCATCAATAAACCCAATTCTTTACTGCTTGAAGATCGGAGAAGTGAGACAAGCAATGAAGGACACAATCCGACAACTTTTATGGTCACGGAATTAGTTCTTGTAAAGTGTACTGTTAAAGATAGTGGTCTAGTTTGCTTGAGCGCCAAATATTGAGGGTACTATATCCTTACTTTAACTTGTATATAAACTATCGGTGTCAATAGAATATTATTCTTTCCACGAAACAACTTTTCTTTCCTTGCCATTCTCCGTGTAGAGATCAGTCCGAACACGAAATAAGCCTACGAATCCCAAAATTCGGTAAGACTTTTATTCTGAAAGTTTACAGTGAGATGCCATTAGACATAACGGCGTTGAGATTTTTGTTTTCGCTTTTCAAACGCATATTTTAGAATTGAAGAATAATTACGAAGTCGACGATAACGTAGCTGGCTTTGTGAAGAATGGCTAAAAAAAAATAAAAGATGATCACTGATGTCTCTGGATTTGATTGCAATATTTGGTCTCCATCAGTATTTCGTGGTGAATTCTAAAATACGTTTAAAACACAGAAAGGAAATTCGACTTTCAATTAAAGCCACCGGCAAACCTCATAAACAAAGAAAATTAAAAGTGGATTCTTCATCGTTGTTTTCTTTCCATGTAGTAAATCTTCTTACACGTATGGAAGTGTAATGTCTCCTGAACTTCTAGTGCATGGGACTTATCCTACGGTCAGAAACCTTGCTTCCTCGGATCCTCTGATTAATTGCAAAGGAGGTTTTTTTTCTATTTTTCTTTCTTTTTTTTTTTCAGAACTGAGGAATGTTTCTACAGTCTCGAAACTAATCTACTGGCTTAACGACCGAACGGAACTTTTCCTTCGGTTTCGGAATGATAGTAAAGTTGAACAGGAACTAGATCATTTGTAAGATATTCACAACTTTAAACCAATTTTTTTTTACCAGATGCTTTATTGAACAGATGCTGTGACGTTTTGTCTTTGTTATTAAAGCGTCACTTAAAATTTAGAAAATGTTTTCTTCTAAAAGAGCCAGTACCTCATATTTCTTTTGGCTTTTAACTTATACCATCCACGCAAACTACAACTACAACTATATTTTCTTTTTTTCTGTCGATATTCCTTTTTTTAGTCCTAAGAGCGCGATTCTGCATATTAGAAGGATGCTATTATCTATCGGCTGTCATACGCGCTGTTTTTGTCACATACCAAAATCAATTTTGAGTTCGATCCTAAACTTTGTCGCACAAAAAATTAAACAACACGTTCACCCAGGCTAGAAAAAATGATATTCTTGGCTTTCATCAAAATGATAAAACGAGTTTGCTTGCATGAAAAAGGTTGAGAAACAAAGGAGTTAAACAGTAAGCAAAAAACAAACACCTAGAGTATTTTCTAACTCTATAGTACTCTTCAAAATAAGGTTATGGGAGGAAATAACTTACAAAAAATGGCAAGACTTAGCATGCGTCGGCCATGTAGGTGTCCCTTGTTAGGGTACCAACATGGCGGCCATAAAAGTCAGTACAAGAAATAAAGCAAATAATGAAACCAATATGCCTAGTTTCCCTTCAGAATTATTTAGATGGCACTTTTACAAAAAAGAAAGCTTTGTGGTGGCCTTAGGTTAAGTTTTTCGAAGTTTAATGACGTCAGGTCACAATTGGCTAAACTGCAAACTGTGTACTTAGATCACTTTTTAATTATGAAGTTTTAATAAAGCTGAAAAGAAACTTGCTGTTTTGTTGTTTTCTCACATTCTTTAATAATTGTGATTTGCAGCTGCACATTATCTAGATCATATGCTATCCTTGACTAAAAGAAACAACGAACAAACTTATTAACGCTTTGTGTCGGAGAATATCTCTATTAAGCCTTTTCGACGAATAATGAAACCCAGTCCCCAACCATGGTTCCAGAGTGTTGATTAACCCTCTCGCCAATAAGTTTATGTTGCATTCCAATTTTTCGAAAAGTTTTTACCTTTGACAGATAGCCGGTGTGGTGCTCTACAAGATAAGGTACATGGAGTTGTGTGTCCTATGGCTCTACGGGGGCCTGGGACTCATCCAAAATGGCGGCCAAGATGGTTGCTATCTTGGATTTTGCTTAGAATTAGAAATAATCGTAAGACTGAAAGTTTCCAGGCTACCCCTTTAAAATATGATACAATAAACACTTTCAATTTTTGTCAGCAACTTTCTCACCGAAAAGGTGAAAAACACATTTTTATTCAAAATGGCTTGACGTTATAGTACCGATAAAGAATGACGTCATGTCTCGTAACCATAGAACCGATTCTCACCAAGCTTTGCCAAAATTTATCTGAGGGATAAGCGTACAGTTTCGAAAGACAACAAGTGCTCAAAAAATACCCTTTTGAAAAACCTATAGAAAAACCTTACAGGTGGGTGGCGCATACATCCCCCTTCTTCCGGCGTACTTCCGAAAGTAAAAAAAGTTCCATTTTTCTTTTCTGGTTTGTGTCTGAATTTAGATCACTGCAGAGAACAGAGATTGTCGATAAACATATAAAAACCGACCTGTGACTGAAAATATCTCAATGAAGTTAAGTTGCTTTTTTATATATGTTAAACTTTGACATACCAAAAAGAAGGACGAGCAGAAAATAATCAGCCGAAGTCACCATCTACAACTCAAAAGTTTGAAAGAGTTTGAAAGAGGCTTATTTAAAACATATTTTGCATAATAGTGGTCCCACTACTAACTTATCAGGTTTGTTAGAATGGTGTCGCCTTGCAGTGACTCTAGAAGAATTCGCTCAACCCTACTCAATCACAACTGATTTCTTTGCCATGCCGTTTGTAAGTGCTGAATACCTGATCATGGAGGATAAACTAAGGTTATTGACACCAACAAATCAGTTGTTTAACTAAATACTGGGGCAGAAACACTATAACATCTTGAATATTGCGTGTCTTTGTGTTAATAGACATTAAAGAATATTTCAACGGAAACTTTTGGTCAAATAACTTCGAACACCTGGAAACAGGAAATTAACGCTCCATGATGTTAACGCTTTTCAAAATTCGCGTTTATTTAAATGTCATTAATTTCTTGCAACGTCTCTTCGTTTTGAAACTTTTTCAATTCATTTAATAACAAACAAACGTTGCCATTCTGTAAAAAGTTGTTCCCGTTTCTTGTGGTTCGTGGAACATTGCTCTTCTACCTAACCTTAGTTGCCTCGAAATAAAAGCATCCTCGAGGATATAATTAAAACAAAACGTGCCTCGATATTGGTATCAAATTAAGAATTAACATGAAACCCAGAAAACTTAATTTTCATGTATGTCCTTTTAAGATATTGCTCCTCAAGAAGACAAATCTTTAAATGAAGACGTGCAGCCAAGCACTGCTGCAAAATGGCAAATTTTACTGCCAATGGAAACCAAAAAGCGTACGAAAAACTGTTTTGCTCAGCAGAATTAACTGGAGGTACAAACAAGCAACTGATATGTCTTATAGTGGTTAACATTCTTCTGTCCATCACTGCATCTCTGGGGAATACTCTGATCCTCATTGCCCTTCACAAGGAGTCTTTTCTTCACCCGCCATCCAAACTCTTGTTTCGTTGTCTTGCGACAACTGATCTCTGTGTTGGTATCATTGCGGAGCCTCTCGTTGTTACTTACTGGATGTCTGTGGTAACTCAGCGATGGAATATTTGTCGTTACGCTCAAGCATCCATTTTTGTGGCAGGTCATGCGCTGTGTTCAGTTTCCTTGTTAACATTGACTGCCATAAGTGTGGACAGACTTCTCGCCCTGTTGTTAGGGCTCAGATACAGACAGCTTGTAACTTTAAAGCGAACATACGCATCTATAACTGTTTTATGGATTGTCTCCATTGTCGGTTCAACAATGTACTTTCAAAATTACTTAACGACCTTAAAGTTTGGGTATATAGGTGCGTTATTGTTGATAGTTATCTCAATTTTCTGTTACGCAAAAATTTTTCTAACTCTCCGTCGTCATCAAAATCGAGTACACAATCAGGTTCAGCAAGTAGAGCAGAACCAAAAAATTCCGCTGAACATATCGAAATACAGAAAAGCAGTGTCCAGTGCACTGTGGCTGCAGTTGACATTAGCTGTTTGTTATCTACCTTATGGTATAGTTGCGACTTTGATGACTCAAAGAGGGCTTTCTCCGCCTCTGTATCTTGCAAGGCAAGCTGCACTGACTTTAATTTTCTTGAACTCATCATTAAATCCGATTCTTTACTGCTGGAAGATGAGAGACGTCAGACAAGCAGTGAAGGACACAGTCAGAAAATGTTGCTGTTCATCAAATTAGTTACATTGTAATCAGTCGCCAATGCTTATTGTCTCTCAAATTGAAAGCTAAGTTTTCTTCTATTGCTGTATTTCATCGGCAACATTTGCACGCCAAAAGCTTTACAAATGAACAATTGTCATTCATGAAAACACATGCATTCATCCCTCTCTCGACTAAGTCCATGTTTCATTTGCGCGGTTTTTCCTTAACATTACTGAGACTAAATGTTTGGCGACAGCTCTCGAACTTGCTAATTTATGGTAATTTTTTCCATTGTTAGCAATGTTGTCCTTTTTGTCAATTTTTATTATCCCCTAAAAAAGGCCCACAACACTTTAAACAGGTGAATGTTTAATGAGAGAGAAACCTTTTAAAACCACTTCCTGAAAAAGACTTTGAGGTTCACGAAAAAATTGAACGTCTTTTATGAAATAGTTCTTCCCGTACTTTTTCTAACACATGTCATCTTCACAACAGAATTTTCTCGTATTTTAATTTGTAACCTCATCTTACATTGTCTTTTTAACATTAGGTTTATTCGATATATTAGCTTTCCAGAATATTTATGACACAACTGCAAGCATTTGACCAACTCAAGCGAACTTTCTCTCAGAAGAAGAAAATAAATACTTTTATTAGTTAACTATCAGTTAACTTGATCATATATACATGTAAATTTGCGCTATATAAGTACTAAATATTATTATTATTATTATTATTATTATTATTATTATTATTAACTACACATTACGATGAATGATGTAAAAATTATGGCTATTATTAAAAACATTAAACTTTCAAAATCAGTCTGCTGTGTTCTATCTTGAAGGATGATCAGCTGATTTCACTTATCCTCCAGTTATGGAGCATAAGTTGGAATTGAGCTGAGAAAAAACTTTTATCCTCTTTATTGTTATCACAAATCAAGATGCACGTCAGCTATGTTGTGGGATTATCTATACATGTATATTGCGAACTGTTTTTAAACTTAATTACTTAAACTACAGAACATTTTGTGACAGAAAATTAATTTGAAAACTTTTCTGCAATTGACCCCCGCTGCGCGTACATGTACTGTAAATTAAGGAGGTCTATGACCAATAATTTTGATTAATGATGAAAGTTTGAGAACGGAAGCATTAGTATAATCTAGAACCACGTCGATAATAACAAATTTAAATGCATGCCACTGAAAAAAAAAGTGAAGAAGAGCCATTTACCTCAAAATGATGCACATGAATGGTGCATAGCAAAATAAAAGTCCAATAAAATTTAACCGAAGATGACCAAAGAAACCGCCTTTTACCTTTTCACATTACAGACGTAAGCAGACGACAATCACGGAGGACGAGCCAAGCCACGGAAAATAAGCTAAAAAAACCAGCTTCGAAACATTAGAATATTGTAGTAGTCAATCGCAGTTTTAGGAATCACTTGAGAATTTGCTTGCACACCAAGTTTGACTAAAACGTGTTGTATTGCTTCGGGCTCTCTTTCATGTACATTTCCAAGGACTTGAACAAAGCGTAGCAGCATAATATGGTGCCTCTTGAATTAAATACTTATTTAATCAGCTGCGTAAAGACATCACGAAAGGAGTTGTTCCGCCGTTTGGTATATTGTAATTTATTCATTCTTCTGAGGACGCGATATAACTAAATTAGACAGAGACTACTTATTGCAGAAAAATGACGATGACAAACTTTACTGGCAATGTAAGCCAGAAAACATACGAAGAACTGCTTTGCTCAGCAGTCGTAGCGAGAGAAATACACAACCAACTGATAAGCCTTTCAGTGTTAAACATCTTTTTGTCCATCACTGCATTTCTGGGGAATACTCTGATCCTAGTCGCTCTTCACAAGGAGTCTTCCCTTCATCCGCCGTCCAAACTCTTGTTTCGTAGCCTGGCGATAACTGATCTCTGTGTTGGTATCATTGCTGAGCCTCTTGCCGTTACTTACTGGATGTCTGCGGTGAACGAGCGATGGAATATTTGTCGTTTTGCAGAAGTTGCAACTTCAATAACAAGCTATATGTTGTGTTTGGTATCTCTATTGATATTGACTGCAATAAGCGTGGACAGACTTCTCGCCCTGTTGTTAGGGCTAAGATACAGACAAGTTGTCACTTTGACGCGAACCTGTGTAGCAGTATTTGCTTTTTGGCTTGTTTCTATAGCTGCTCAAGCAATGAACGTTTGGGATTACGGTATATCATATTGGTATGGCAATATAATTTTAGCACTCTGTCTAGTAACATCGATTTCTTCTTACACAAAGATTTTTGTTACGCTTCGTCATCATCAAATTCAAGTTCAACGCAATTTTCAAGCCAAACAACAGAGCCAAGCAATTCCACTAAATGCTGCAAGATACAGAAAGGCGGTGTCCAGTGCACTTTGGCTGCAGTTGACATTACTATTTTGTTATTTACCATTCTATGTAGTAAGTTCTTTGACATTTCAAAGTACAGTGTATTCGTCTTTTTATCTCGCGTGGGATTATTCAGCAACTTTAGTCCTCCTAAACTCATCAATAAACCCGATTCTTTACTGCTGGAAGATCAGAGGCGTGAGACAAGCAGCGAAGGACACAATCAGACAACTTCCGTTTGTTCAACGAATTGGTTGTCGTGAAGTTTATTATGCCTTTAATTTTAAAATTGGTCAGTAATTCATTTAATTAGAACGCCATGTCTTGAGGGTGCTATATTCCAACTTATCTCCTTTTTTCTACCAGAAAACGTTTCTTTCATTGTTCTTCCCCGTGTAGATAAAATAAAAGCCTACAGCTCCCAAGCTACAGAAAAACAAAAATTCTAAGTATCTACAAGAGGCAGTGAGAGGTGAAGTTTTCGTTTGAAGCATTTGTTCCTGGCGCATCATTTAGAATTCAAAGAATAAATCATAAATGGCCATAAATCAACTGGCTTTATGAAGACTGGATGAAAATAATAAAAGATGCCCTTTAAATTTATTAGTAATATTTAGTCTGCATATTATTGTGAAACAAATTCAGACACGGGGGGAAACGGAATAACATTCGATAATATACCTCACAGTATGTTAAAAAACACACAGGAAACTTGTCTCCCAATTTATACCACAAAGTATTTATTGCACAAGTACGGTAGTTTTAAAGGACTAGCCATTATCTTTCAATTTTTACGAAAGTGCTACCGACTGTCTAAACGGTTAATTGGACCCTAATCTTTTATTTATGGTGTGTAAAATACAAAGTTATATTAAATAAGGCTCAAACTCCCTGCTTTGCCTTATCACTTCGAATCCTCTAATTAATTGCAAACCAATAAACTGCAAATGACTTTTTTTAGTTTATTCAGTGCAGAACACAAATATATGCATCAGCATCTGCATATAACGCTATTGGCCTAAATGCCAAATGGATCTCTCCCTTCGGTTATAAATTCATGATGAAGCTGAACGAAATCTTACTCCTTAAGGAAGATTTCAAAACACAACTACTTTCAATCATTCTTCTTATTCTTTTGTTCAAGAAGTAAGCTCTTGATGAACAAATATGGCGATGTTTGCCATGGTTATTTAAAATAGCATTTAAGATTCAAAATCCGAAAAAACAGTACTTTTAATATTTATAGTGATTTTCAAACTACACCACGGGCACAGGCTAAAATGAAACGCAAGGGGAATTTTTTGTTTCCTTTTTCATTTGGAAGCATGATTAATTCTGCACCTGAAAAAGTTGATCTGATAATTATCTATCGGCTATCGTATAACGCTATTTGTCATGTCAACAATCAAGAACGACATCTATAATGTTCACATAATTAGTTAAAAGACACAGCGGAAAAAGATAATTTAAATTTTAAAAAATAAATACTACGCTAATGGAGATTCTCCAATAAAAATGATATTGGCTTAATCGGAAATTAAGTAAACGGCGAAGAAAATCAGCGAAAAAACCGATGGGCATTGCGGCTCCTTAAGCGGTTTGGCTGTCCAAATGACCTGAGGGAATGAAGAACACAGGGCCACTCTATCTGAGCGTCATAAATCGTTCTCAAGACAAATAAGAAGTCGACAACCCACAACATGAGAAAAAAATTAGTGTCAAAACTGAAGAAGTAATCTGGTCAACCGCGCAATCTTATCTGTGAAATAACAGGCCATGGGCGTGAATCTTCGTTAGACTACGACTACGACGAAATAGACGAGAATCACATTATCATTGGATATAAAGAAGTGCCAAACGAAACCCCCGGGGGACAAAAATACTCCAAACGACATCTCCAACCAAACACTGTAAATGAAGCCTCAAATCAAGAGATTGCAGTCCAACCCCAACGAGCACCACTGGTTCCTATTCATCACGTCCAACAACAAGGCCAAATGCATCAGACCATGGGATTAAATCCTGGTTTTAAGCCAGCTGGATTTTCAAGTTTTCCTTCCCAGTTTCAGTACCGCATGGCAGCCTTCACATGTGTTGGTAGTCCTGTGTCATCGCAGAATTACACAGGCTGCACCTTCAACTTCTTCTCTCGAGAAGTCACAGCCACAACCACAGAAGAAACGAAGAGCTTACATCATTGAGACAGACCACGGGGATTGCACTTTGAAACATAAACTGTTTTCGCTCTGACTTGAGAACTGCTTGAATTTCCTTGAATGAAGCATATTTTCCCTTTGTTACGCTGGACTGAGTTTTTGACACATGATGTCTAAGTCTTTCTGTTTTGCATACAAAACGACTGTAAAAGCGTTTCCGGTGCCGCTTTTTTACAAACCAGCTACTTGATCAATGAAATATTGGTACTGACTAAAATCCTGCATTTGGGCGATTAAATTGTGCGATTTCAAAATGAATGTAATGAATTGTTAATTGAGCTTCATGTCGTGCAATTTTGGTCTGAAATCATACTTGTGATTTCAAATCGCGCGAGTTTGATTCAGACCAAATTACACTCCACTCAGTTTAATTACCATTATGTTTTCAGGGACCGCGCGAGGAGTGGGCTGAGGGTGCTTTAGCCCCCAACATTTTGGTGCCCCCCAAAAAGGTAAAAACAAAATAAATGAAAACAAAAAAGTTGGAAAATTTATTAGTCAATGATTAGTCTCAAGTTAACCAGTACTTGGTTTTCCCCAGTTAGATCTAATTCTCATATGGATCAAACAGAAACGGAATAGAAACGCAATACTCCGCCCACAAAAGTTCAAATCGCCTTGCTCCCATTTGTCTCGTTTAGTTAAAACTCGCGTGCGCTCTAAGGAACTGTATCTTGAAGAAATGAAATGAAGATGTGGCATCGTAGTTGTAGTTTCATTTTATTTTCGCAGTTCACATCATTTTCATTCTTTGTATCTTGACGAGTTTGAACCTGCTCAGAGTCTGATTGCAATCGAAGGAAGTTGACATTCTCGCTATCGTTTGGCCCCTAACTCTCGTGTATTCTCATTGACTCTCTTCTGCTCTTAAAGAATATGAATTTTTGTCGACTTATGTTTTTTCTGGCCCGATATTACGAGCTGCAGTCTGTCTCTGGATAGGATCATCGGCAAAAGCGTGCTTTCCTATTTGCTGAAAATCAACGTTACTTCTTCAAGCTTCTCTCAGTATGCATGTACACTTTGAAGCTAGGATAGCTGCTGAAAGTTTTGCCGAAAGATCTCTTTCGCTCCTAACGATGAGAAATAAGGCATTCATGCAGCAGTCAGGACATACCGACACACTGACTTTGGTGAAATATATAGTTCATGATACTCAGCTCAGCTTTCTTAGATGGCATTATTCTGTAATATGACGACAGCTTTGCTCATACAGGTCTTAAGAACAATGTTTTTCAGTTTAAGATCTTAAATGCGAATACATGAAGGTTTGCACTTTTAGGAATAACAGGATATCCAGAATACTGAATCCCTAAAAGAATGCGATTTTCCCTATTCTGATCAACCAAAACATTCCGACCGCATTCCGTTCATGTTTTTATCGTGGATACGTTACTGAGGGAAGGAAATAGTGTCCAAACTGAGAAAGCACTAACTGTGTATTGTCTTTTATTTATTCCGAATTAGACCACCAAAACGTGCTCTAATATCAACATTATCAATCACAGGTAGTTTGAGGAGTTTGATACCCTTACTTTACCCTTTACTTCAATCAATTTATATTGTGCATGGACCATGTGTTCCCATGTCCCGGTTTATATCGCGCAAATTCTATATGATGGGTATAAACTGACAACTTTTAACACACTTGGCCGCCTTAGATGTATTGTTAGTCACAAAAAAGGCCAAAAATTTCGCGTGAGGCTGTCATCCACCCACCATACCCCGATCGAGTGAACCCTTCTCCCCCCCCCCCCCCACCCCCACGCTGCCCCACGTTAAATTAGGTCACGCGGTCCCTGTTATTTATTTCGTTGTTATGTACTGTTACGTATTGATCTCCTACCTATGTTTACTTATGTTCTTTGTTATTTTGTTTTGGCCAAATTCTCTGGGAACGATATAGAAAAGTATGTTACATTGTTTTGGGAAAATATTCAGTCCCTCTCTTGCGCGTAACTGAGTCCTCCTTAACAAAACAGTTTTAAGGTGTTTCGATACAGTTTTTTGGGGACCATACCTAACTTTTTGAATCGGCTCTTAGACAGTCTTCTCCTTGTCAGATCAACGTGAAATTTGCAATACTTGTTGGTTTTGGATTGAACTTTAGCGTGGTTTACATTTTGTTAAAATCGATATTTCCATGACAACGATAAACAAAAATCCTCGAAAACAGTAAAACTGAAATTTTGCACGATCCAGATTTCGCTTCGAAAAGCAAATACCAGCATCTTAAACTGTGGTGTGTGACAAACAAAATATACAAGAGTAAAAAAATTCTATATGTTTGTTTTGAAGTAAATCGCAAAAACATTTTCAACCTTAGTTTTTGCTTAGTAATAGTAAATGCACCGAAAAGTAATCAACGCTTTGATGAAATGGCTAGTAAATACTGCTAAAATGTGTCTTTTACTTACTATTTTACGCCTAGAAAGTTTTGTTGAAACTGGTGTTCGCGATCTCGAGAACGACTTGTTTTTCTAAGATCATTCGCGTAACAATTTTGTGGTAATTTTTTAATTTTAGCGCTTTTGCGAAAATCTTAAGAACGGCTCGATAGATTTTTTAAAACGTTAAACATGAGTGCTTGATGATGTGACCAATTTTAGTTTTGAGTCTTATTAACATTGATTCACTGGAACACTTTTAGATTTAACGTTAAAGAGGATGTATGAACCGACGGAGAAGGTTGCGTTACAAATTCACAGTTGGCAAGTAGATGCTAATATATTCAAAGTAATGCGTTATTCATTGCTGCGTGATTTTTATCTGGTTTCTTTGTTCTTTGTTGCACTGTAGATAACAACGAAAAGTAAAAATCACGGAAGAATGCATTGCGCATTACTTTGAATATATTAGCATTTACTTGCCAACTGTTTATATGTAACGTAAGCCTTTCCGTCGGTTCATACATCCTCTTTAACGTTAAATCTAAAAGTGTTCCAGTGAATCAATGTTAATAAGACTCAAAACTAAATTTGGTCACATCGTCAAGCACGCATGTTTAGTGTTTTAAAAAAATCTATCGAGCCGTTATTAAGGGAAATGGTCAAAGCTATTGTACTCAGACAGGACCCACCATTCCGCAAAAAGACCGGTGGTCTCTTCGTGTATCCCACTTCCCCCGCCTTAAAAGATGGTGTCTTGTTTGTGTAGCCCCCACTCTATCAGGAGTAGAAACTAAGAAAAAGATTCAAACCTCCCTGTGCCATTTCTCCAGCAATGCAAGCTTCATGCACACCTAATATGAAAGTCTCAACTCAAATTCTGAGGCCAATAAATTTTATCCATTTGGCTAATCAAACGGGTGGTATCTTACATAGCCCCCCTACCCCTACACAAGGTGGGTCCTCATCGAGTACACTTGTTATGACCACTTCCCTAGGATTTTCGCAAAGGCGCTCAAATTAAAAAATTACCACAAAATTATTACGCGAACGATCTTAGAAAAACGAGTCGTTCTCGAGATCGCGAACACCAGTTTCAACAAAACTTTCTAGGCGTAAAATTGTAACATGAGGACCCTCATAAAGGATTTTGTGGCTCGCTGTTGGAAGCCCTAGTTGCTATGGACGCTAACATTGATCTAATTAAATGCTCGAAAATCTAATTAAGTGAACCCATCGTTTAAGCCAATCATAGAGTGTAAGGGAATTTGATCTTTATTGCCGTTTTCAACGCCCGCAGTTGGAGTTTGATTTGCGGCCGAAAACATACATCCGGCAAGTTTCACCCGTCGAATTTGAAACCCTAGCTTTTTCGCCACAATGGAAACCTGAAAATGGGGAAACATTCAAGCTTCTTGAGTTGCTTTTCGAACTTTTGTAGGATCTTTCAGTGGTCGCGTAGTCTCCTTCGCAGCCGCTCGGGTCGGAGTCACGCAACGCTCCCCGTCCCCAAGCGGCTGCTTCAAACCGACATACATTCCTTTCCCATTGTTTGCGATATTTTTACTTGGACCAATCAGCATCTTGCTATTGTATACGCTGCACCAATCACAGCACAGTTTGGCGTCTTGATGTTTTCTTTTGCGGAAAAAACCCTTAGCGGCTTGCGACGTGTCATGGAAGGAACTACAAAGAAAATCGCGGAAAGCACTAAGTGTTATATTTGTTCATTCATTTCTCTAGGTAAAAATAAGGTTAATATATGAAAAAACGTCCGCTGATTTAGCTGGGATCATTCGATTGTCACTGGAAATCGACGTAAATAAATACTCTGAGGTCAGCAAATTGTTTGTTTGTCGAGAGTGTTTTCAGCAGTTGACGAAGTACGAAAGGGCAGCGAAGAAACTTCAAGAAATCAAACAAGAACTTCTCAGTACCTGTAGAAATAGGGAGCAGCTGAGAGAAAAGAGACTCGCAAGGGAAGAACGATCCAGAGACGAACAACATTGGAGATGTGCCAGTTAGTGCCTCCGTGTTCTCTGAAACTTCACATGTTAATTTCGATCCTGCCGGTTGTATTTCTTATTGTTATCTAGACTTTCTCCAAAGTCCTGCGTGCTTCCGAAAAAATCCTCTGAGCTCGACTTGTGTGCTAGTCTAATTATTATCAATGATCTTATTGCGTGGGCTTCGTCGATGGCCAAAGCATATAATTTATTTCAATAAACAGAATTTCCAAGTATCGCTCTCCGACGTTCGATTTTCATCCATGCTTCTGGGAAGCCAGAGACCACAGAAACCTTCACCTTTTCAATCAATGTCGCCTTCTTTTCAGTACAAGAGCTAATGTTCGCCCGCCGTTACTTCTTTTCTTCTCAAATACGCCACTTAATCGTCCACTAGACTAAGCAATTGCAATGGAGACACAACAACAAAGATGTGGCTTTGTTGTTTTTCTATATGGTCGATGACTAAATACAAAGCTTGAAATATCAGAGATTTTCCTAAGCCAATCGGCAAATTACAGCCATGCTCCGTCACGCGTGAACAGGATTTTTGAAAATTTGAACACAGGTAACCAAAGCGTAATATGAGAGTTTGTATGGAGCTGAAATTCGATCGAAAATAATCGGCGGTTTTCCGTCGAAAATACATTAAAATCAAAATAAAGTTTAAAAAACCTTACCTGCTGTGTGTTTGCTGTGTTTTTATCGCTTTTCCGAGCTTCTGGAGGCCGTTTTGGGCGATTTTCTGCTTAACGGTCGACGCGACGGCATGTCACGTACTAAAGACAGCTAAAGGTAGGAAAACGGGAATTCAAAATTGCCAACCGACACTCAAGGTCCCGATCAAAATACCCGCTAAAAATCGATTCAATCTAAAGTCAGCGCTTTAAAACCACAACACATTTCAAAAAAGATAAATCTCCTACCTTTCCATGTGATTCAATCGTCAATTAGTTTATCTCTCGAAGTACAGCCCTGCATTAAAAACGAACTAACTTTTCGAAATCGCCGCCATCACAGGCTTGTAAGGAAAAGAGGGTCAAAACTAACGGTCAAGCCTGGGACAAAGCGCCAAATTTCGCTCCACGGGGGGACGACTTGAGTGACTTCTATGCCGCCAAATGCCAAACTCACCCTCTCTCTGGTAAGTCAAGTTTTATACCTAAATGCGACCCGCGCACGATTTCCCGCCGAAATTTGAGCGGTACAACACTTGATTTACCGGAGAGGGGGTAAGTTTGGCATTTGGCGACATAGAAGTCACTCATGTCGTCCCCCGGTGGAGCGAAATTTGGCGCTTTGTCCCAGGCTTGACCGTTAGTTTTGACCCTCTTTTCCTTACAAGCCTTTGATGGCGGCGATGTCGAAAAGTTAGTTCGTTTTTAATGCAGGGCTGTACTTCGAGAGATAAACTAATTGACGATTGAATCACATAGAAAGGTAGGAGATTTATCCTTTTTGAAATGTGTTGTGGTTTTAAAGCGCTGACTTTAGATTGAATCGATTTTTAGCGGGTATTTTGATCGGGACCTCGAGTGTCGGTTGGCAATTTTGAATTCCCGTTTTCCTACCTTTAGCTGTCTTTAGTACGTGACATGTCGTCGCATCGACCGTTAAGCAGAAAATCGTCCAAAACGGCCTCCGGAAGCTCGGAAAAGCGATAAAAACACAGCAAACACACAACAGGTAAGGTTTTTTAAACTTTATTTCGATTTTAATGTATTTTTGGCGGAAAACCGCCGATTATTTTCGATCGAATTTCAGCTCCATACAAACTCTCACATTACGCTTTGGTTACCTGTGATTTGAACAGAGTTTCAAGTTAACGCGTCGGATTTGTAATTTTTCCCGAGATTCGGAATTCCCGTGAGAATTTTACCACATTTACGCATTTACGGAAACAAAGAGCTACAAAATATCATTTCATTTGAAATGTTACATATCCGAACAATATTAGGTTTCTTACTAGTATGCGTGTAGCGAAGTTATTTTCCCGTTAACTCGAGACTTTCAAAGTGTTTTCCAGAGGGATCTTCAACGTTTCATTCAAATCTCAGACGCTACAAAGAAACATTCAAATGCTCACTCCAGTCTTGTGGATTACCGTTCACGCGTGACGGAGCACGGAGTAATGAAAATACCTTTCTCCCTTCAATTAACTTCGATATCGCTAACTTCTGATGCGAATTTAAAGCCGGTGTACTGAATTTTTTTGGCTACAAGATTGAACGCCAGTCTTCACGATTCGCCATTTGCTACTTAAAGAACTCGGTCACTTCGCGAATAAAAGGAGGCAGGTGATTGGTGAACATTTCTGGCGCGAACCTCCGCAAGAAAATGAAAGCCGTACTGTGATTGGTTTATTGCGAGAAAGGAATGTATGTCGGTTTGAAGCAGCCGCTTGGGACGGGGAGCGTTGCGTGACTCCGGTCCGAGCGGCTGGGAAGGAGACTAGTGGTCGCGGTACCTGTGCGATTTTTGTCGATTGCAGACGCGATGATGATATATAATAATCACGACTGTTTGTTTTAATTTAAAAAAAAACAGGTCCACATCATCGAAAACAACGTGTCATCCCTTGTGATGTATTTCGGTAATTTGCACCACAGAGATCAATTTGTTCAAAATTCTTTTTGTTGTACTTTCCCTGTAGTAAGCAATTTTCGCTATTGTTTTGCGATAAGCCGCTGCCCATTCGAATTAGGTATATCGGATTATGGAATAGCGGGCACAGACACAAGCCGATCGCGTTACAAGCCTTGGAAGCGGGAATTGAAGGGAAAGCGCGCGCTTTCGAAAGAACGATCATGTCACGACGCTCTCGTGAAAATTCAATCGATGAGAAACGCAGGATAAGAAATGAAAGAAACAAAAAAAAAACGATTGTCTCGGATTATGGAAAGAGAGGCCAAGAAAATTCGAAAACAGAAAGAAAGAGACACGTATTCGCGTGCTAAATAACTGGCTCGTGTTTGCTTTGCCAAATGGAAGGAACTAGCCGAACAGAATAAAAGAAGAACGCTTCACAGAACCAAGGTAGGACTTAAATTTTATAAACAGTGCTAATCACAGTATTTAAGATCGCACTTAATATTTTTGTTTATCCGAACTGGCGGGTGTTGCGCCTCATACAGTTTGATGTGACATAAACAGTACTGATCACAGAATTAAGATAGCACTTAATATTTTTTGTCCATCTGAACTGGCGGGTGTTGCGCCTCATACAGTTCGATGTAACATAAACAGTACTGATCACAGAATTAAGATAGCACTTAATATTATTGTCCATCTGAACTGGCGGGTGTTGCGCCTCATACAGTTCGATGTAACATAAACAGTACTGATCACAAAATTTAAGATCGCACTCAATATTTTTATCCATCTGAACTGGCGGGTGTTGCGCCTCATACGGTTCGATGTAACATAAACAGTACTAATCACAGAATTAAGATCGCACTTAATATTTTTGTCCATCTGAACTGGCGGGTGTTGCGCCTCATACAGTTCGATGTAACATAAACAGTACTGATCACAAAACTTAATATTTTTATCCATCTGAACTGGCGGGTGTTGCGCCTCATACAGTTTGATGTGACATAAACAGTACTGATCACAGAATTAAGATAGCACTTAATATTATTGTCCATCTGAACTGGCGGGTGTTGCGCCTCATACAGTTCGATGTAACATAAACAGTACTGATCACAAAATTTAAGATCGCACTCAATATTTTTATCCATCTGAACTGGCGGGTGTTGCGCCTCATACGGTTCGATGTAACATAAACAGTACTAATCACAGAATTAAGATCGCACTTAATATTTTTGTCCATCTGAACTGGCGGGTGTTGCGCCTCATACAGTTCGATGTAACATAAACAGTACTGATCACAAAACTTAATATTTTTATCCATCTGAACTGGCGGGTGTTGCGCCTCATACAGTTTGATGTGACATAAACAGTACTGATCACAGAATTAAGATAGCACTTAATATTATTGTCCATCTGAACTGGCGGGTGTTGCGCCTCATACAGTTCGATGTAACATAAACAGTACTGATCACAAAATTTAAGATCGCACTCAATATTTTTATCCATCTGAACTGGCGGGTGTTGCGCCTCATACGGTTCGATGTAACATAAACAGTACTAATCACAGAATTAAGATCGCACTTAATATTTTTTGTCCATCTGAACTGGCGGGTGTTGCGCCTCATACAGTTCGATGTAACATAAACAGTACTGATCACACAACTTAATATTTTTATCCATCTGAACTGGCGGGTGTTGCGCCTCATACAGTTTGATGTGACATAAACAGTACTGATCACAGAATTAAGATAGCACTTAATATTTTTGTCCATCTGAACTGGCGGGTGTTGCGCCTCATACAGTTCGATGTAACATAAACAGTACTGATAACAAAATTTAAGATCGCACTCAATATTTTTATCCATCTGAACTGGCGGGTGTTGCGCCTCATACGGTTCAATGTAACATATTAAAACAGTACTGATCACAAAATTTAAGATCGCACTTAATATTTTTATCCATCTGAACTGGCGGGTGTTGCACCTCATACAGTTCAATGTAACACAAACAGTACAATCATAGACTCACTGAGCATAATTGTAAACGGAAGTGAAGAACATATCTTACTTCCTGGCAATAAAAAATGTCAACTCACCCTACCCTTGCTAATTTTAATGACAAACAAAAGTGAATGAAGCATAATTATAATGGGTATGAGAATATATATATATTCCAATTCACCCCAATTCATTACTAGAATATTGCAGTAAATGACCGAAAACGTCAAGTCCAGGTCGACTAATGCTTACATGTACAACAATTTCAAATTATAACACCCTCCCACCTAGCCTCCCCCTCCCGAATCTCGCACTGAAAAAAGTGGACTGACTGCGTGTCGCATTGTCTGTCACGTTTACTCGCCTCGCCTGACTATTAATCATTCGGCTCAGTACGGCGTGTCTGAAGAAGTGGAGTCGAACTATCGAAAAGCTGAACCGCAAGTAAAAAGAACGAAGCGAAGTGGTTCTTGCGCTAGGATGTTTCGATATTTCGCAAGCACCGTGAAAAGTTGACGTGTGACTGATGGTTAACATTCGTTTTACCAGAGAACACACGAGAGTCCAACTGTGTGCCTCGTCAAGTGTTGACGTGTGACTGACGATTAACATTCGTTTACTAGAGGCCAGAGGAGCACCCGACTGTGTGCTCTGTCAACGGCTCCTATTGTCTTCTAGCGGGTTGGGATCAAAGTTCGGTCATTTCAGATGACCGAACTTTCCGTTTCTAAGGCCTGAGGGTTCTCATGCCAAAGACACATTTTAACAGTATTTGCTAGCCATTTCATCAAAGCGTTGATTATTTTTCGGTGCATTTATGCACCAATCAATTCGAAACTTCAACATCCCCCCCCCGGGCATACCCCGGGCATTTGACTGTGCATCGTGCCCGGGGAGAGGGGAATTTGAACGTTGCGTTTGAAGGGTGGGGAATTTGAACCGGATTTATTTCTTGTTCTGACGTAATACGCCCGTGAGTTTTTTCGGTTTTTGCAGGGTTTGACGGATTTACAAGACAGAATTTCCTCTTTTTCAGTGAATAACTCTTTCAAAAGGGTCTTTAAAAGAAGTTTGAAGGTGTCATTACGGCATGTCTCTCTGAAAAGCGTGTAAAGTGTTTGATTGAAGACGAAATTTGTCTTTGAGGAGAGGTATTTTAGTAGTAATTGGTGGGGCATTTGAACGGCTTTTTTGCCCCGAGGGGAGGGAATTTGAACAAGCCAATCTTCAAAAGTTCAAATGCCCGGGGGGTTGCCCGGGGGGGGGATGTTGAACTTTCGAATTGATCGGCGCATTACTATTACTAGGCAAAAACTAAGGTTGAAAACGTTTTTGCGATTTACTTCAAAACAAACATATAGAATTTTTTTATTCTTGTATATTTTGTTTGCCATACGCCACAGTATATAATGCTGGTATTTGCTTTTCGAAGCGAAATCTGGATCGTGCAAAATTTCAGTTTTACTGTTTTCGAGGATTTTTGTTTATCGTTGTCATGGAAATATCGATTTTTACAAAATGTAAACCACGCTAAAGTTCAATCCAAAACCAACAAGTATTGCAAATTTCACGCTGATCTGACAAGGAGAAGACTGTCTAAGAGCCGATTCAAAAAGTTAGATATGGTCCCCAAAAAACTGTATCGAAACACCTTAAATGAGATTGGCTGTTCCTTACTGGTCACTGTAAGAGTGTCGGAGCAAGACTGACCTTCTTTCGCTCTCCCGTCAGTCACTTTTGTAAACAGTACATGCAGTTGCAGTCACAATTACAGTTTAAGGAACACTAGTTCTTGTACATAAACAGATGGTGACAACCATGGCAGTGAAAACATATCAACGCAAGGAGCTGAAAAAGAAGATCCTGAAAAACGTGACGCTTGAACGAGATTTGAACCCATGATCATGCGATACCGCTCAGTGCTCTGCCCGACTGAGCTATTAATGTACGCTTGTAAACTAAAAAAAAAAAAAACCAAGAGCGACCTCTTGGAAGATTTTTTTTTTGCATTTTTTTAATCAAAAATAAGAAATATATAACATAATATAATATAATATAATATAATATAATATAATATAATATAATATAATATAATATATCCTATCGAAAAAGCTATAGAAAAACGTTACCGGTGGGTGGTGCATACATTCCCCCTCCCTCCGGCGTACTTCCGAGGGTAAGGACAGTTCCGTTTTTCTTTTATGCTTTGTGTCTATAATTAGATCACTACAGAGAACAGAAATTACCGACAAACATATTAAAAGATGTTGTGACTGAATATATCTCATAGAAGTTAAGTTGCTTTTTCTTATTTGAATCAAAACTATGACATATCAAAAAGAAGAACGGACAGAAAAAACGGCCGAGGTCACTACCTAAAAAAACTCATTTTAAACTTGACTAGCATAATAGTTTCTGAGTTTAAAAGAGGCTTGTTTTAAACACATATGGTATAATAGTGGTCCCACTGCTCAGGTTTGTTAGAATGGTGTCGCCTTGCAGTGAATCTAGAGGAATTCGCTCGGCGCTGCTCAATCGCATTCGCTTTCTTTGCCATGCCGTTAGTAAGTTAACCTTACTAGTGAATACCTAATCATTGGGGATAAACTATGGTCATTAACTCCAACAAATCACTTGTTTAACTAAATACTGTGGCAGAAACACTATAACATCTTAGATATTGCGTGTCTTTGTGTTTCCAGCTGACATTAAAGAAGATTCTAACGGAAAATGTCTGTCAAATAACTTGGAATACACGATAACAGGAAATTACCGCTCCATGAAATTAACGCTTTTCAAAATTCGCATTTATTTAAGTGGCAGCGCCTCTTCGTTTTGAAACTTAACCTTCTCTTTCGCGTCAGTTTCCTTTATGCTAATCTATGTTTTCTTCACATTGCGATTGAACATAAAACGCATTAATATTCAATTAATTTAATAAAACACGTTGTCATCCTGTAAAAGGTATTTCAGTTTCTTGTGGTCCGTGGAACATTGTTCTCCTATCTAACCTTAGTTGCCTTGAAATGAAAGCACCCTCAGGGAAATAATTAAAACAGAACGTGCCACGATATTGGTATCAAATCAAGAATTAACATGAAAGCAAGCACATTTAAGTTTCGCGTTCACATTGGCCTTTAAAGATATTACTCATCAAGAAAATATATCTTTAAATGCAGACGTGCAGCCAAGCAGAAAAATGGCAAATTTTACTGACAATGGAAACCAGAAAGCGTACGAAAAACTGTTTTGCTCAGCAAAATTAACAGGAGCTACACACAACCAGCTGATATGTCTAATTGTGGTTAACATTTTTCTGTCCATCACTGCATTTCTGGGGAATACTCTGATCCTAATTGCCCTTCACAAGGAATCCTTTCTTCATCCGCCGTCCAAACTCTTGTTTCGTTGTTTGGCGACAACTGATCTCTGTGTTGGTATCATTGCGGAGCCTCTCGTTGTTACTTACTGGATGTCTGTGGTAACCCAACGATGGAATATTTGTCGTTACGCTCAAGCATCCATTTTTGTGGCAGGTCATGTGCTGTGTTCAGTTTCCTTGTTGACATTGACTGCCATAAGTCTGGACAGACTTCTCGCCCTGTTGTTGGGGCTCAGATACAGACAGCTTGTAACTTTAAAGCGAACATACGTATTTATAACTGTTTTATGGATTGTCTCCGTTGTCGGTTCAGCAATGTACTTTCGAAATTACTTAACGACCTTAAAGTTTGGGTATATAGGTGCGTTATTGTTGATAGTTATCTCAATTTTCTGTTACGCAAAAATTTTTCTAACTCTCCGTCGTCATCAAAATCGAGTACACAATCAGGTTCAGCAAGAGGAGCAGAACCGAAAAATTCCGCTGAACATATCGAAATACAGAAAGGCAGTGTCCAGTGCACTGTGGCTGCAGTTGACATTAGCTGTGTGTTATCTACCTTATGGTATAGTTGCGACTTTGATGACTCAAAGAGGGCTTTCTCCTCCTCTTTATCTTGCAAGGCAAGCTGCACTGACTTTAATTTTGTTAAACTCATCATTAAATCCGATTCTTTACTGCTGGAAGATGAGAGATGTCAGACAACAAGTGAAAGATACAGTCAGGAAATTCTTCTGTTCATCAAATTAGTTACATTCGGTAATTTGCCAATGCTTATTGTCTCTCAAATTGAAAGCTAAGTTTTCTTCTATTGCTGTATTTCATCGGCAACATTTGCACGCCAAAAGCTTTACAAATGAACAATTGTCATTCATGAAAACACATGCATTCATCCCTCTCTCGACTAATTCCATGTGTCATTTGCGCGGACTTTTTCCCTAACAATACTAAGACCAAATATTTGGCAACAGCTCTCGAACTTTCTAATTTATGGTAATTTTTTTCCATTGTCAGCAATTTTGTCATTTTTGTCAATTTTTATCATCCCCTAAAAAAGGCCCACAACACCTTAAACAGGTGAATGTTTTATGACAGAGAAAACTTTTAAAATCCCTTCGTGAAAAAGGCTTTAAGGTTCACAAAAAAATTTAACGCCTTTTATGAAGCAGTTCTTCCTGTACTTTATTTAACACATGTCATTTTCATCACAGAATTTTCTCGTATTTTTAACTTCATTTTACATTTTCTTTTAAATATTAGGTTTATTCGATATATTAGCCTAGTTCAAGAATATTTATGACACAACTGTGAGCAGGTGACCAACTCAAGCAACTCCGTATCAGAAGAAGAGAAATGAGTACTTTTATTAGTTAACTATCAGAACTATCAGTTAAATTGATCAAATATACATGTCAATTTGCGCTATATAAGTATATATTTATTATTATTATTGTTATTATTAACTACACATTATGATGAATGAACTAAAATTTATGGCTATTATTAAAAACATTAAACTTTCAAAATCAGTCTGCTGTGTTCTATATCTTGAAGGATGATCAGTTGATTTCACTTATCCTCCAGGTATGGAGTATAAGGTTGTAATTGAGCTGGGAAAAAATTTTCATCCTCTTTCTTGCTACCACAAATTAAATCAAGATGCACGTCAGCTATGGTGTGGGATTATCTATACATATATATTGCGAACTGTTTTAAAACTTAATTACTTTTAAACTACAGAAAATTTTGTGACAGAAAATTCATATGAAAACTTTTCTTCCAATTGACCCCGTTGCGTGTTCATGTACTGTAAATTAAGGGGATCTATGACCAATAATTTTGACTAATGAGGAAAGTTCGAGAACGGAAGCATTAGTATAATCTACAACCATGTCGATAATAACAAATTTAAATGTATGTCACTGAAAAAAAAAAGAGTGAAAAAGAGCCATTTACCTCAAAATGGTGCAAATGAATGGTGCATAACAAAATACAAGTCCAATAAAATTTAACCGAAGATGACCTTTTCACATTAGAGACGTAAGCAGACGACAATCACGGAGAACAAGCCAAGCCACGGAAAATAAGTTATCCAATATATTCTGGCCGTCAATTTGACAAAACGACACATCGTAGCAGTCAAACGCAGTTTTAAAAATCACTTGAAAATGCGTTTGAACACCAAGCCGGTTTGACTAAAACGTCGTGTATTGCTTCACGCAAGGAATTAAACAGAGCGTAGCAAAATATAAAAAAAAAAATTGTGTTCTTTAATGCTTATTTAATCAGCTGCGTACAGACATCACGAATGGAGTTAATTAAACATGTTCCGCCGTTTCGGTATATTTAATTATTCTGAGGTTGCGATATAACTAAGTTGGACACAGACTACCCATTGCAGTTAAATGACGATGACAAACTTTACTGGCAATGTAAGCCAGAAAACATACGAAGAACCGTTATGCTCAGCAGTCGTAGCGAGAGAAATACACGACCAGCTCATATCCCTTTCAGTGTTAAACATTTTTTTGTCCATCACTGCATTTCTGGGGAATACTCTGATCCTAGTCGCCCTTCACAAGGAGTCTTCCCTTCATCCGCCGTCCAAACTCTTGTTTCGTAGCCTGGCGATAACTGATCTCTGTGTTGGTATCATTGCTGAGCCTCTTAGTGTTACTTATTGGACGTCTATGGTGAACGAGCGATGGGATATTTGTCGCTTTGCAGGAGTTGCATCTTCAATAACGAGCTTTATGTTGTGTTTGGTGTCTCTATTGATATTGACTGCAATAAGTGTGGACAGACTTCTCGCCCTTTTGTTGGGGCTAAGATACAGACAAGTTGTCACTTTGAGGCGAACCTATGTAGCAGTATTTGCTTTTTGGCTTGTTTCTATTGCTGCTCAAGCAATGAACGTTTGGGATTACGGTATATCATATTGGTATGGCAATATAATTTTAGCACTGTGTCTAGTTACATCGATTTATTCTTACACAAAGATTTTTGTTACGCTTCGTCATCATCAAATTCAAGTTCAACGCAATTTTCAAGCCGAACAACAGAGCCAAACAATTCCACTGAATGCTGCAAGATACAGAAAGGTTGTTTCCAGTGCACTGTGGCTGCAGCTGACATTACTATTTTGTTATTTACCTTTCTATATAGTAAGTTCTTTGACATTTCAAAGTACAATGTATTCGTCTTCTTATCTCGCGTGGGATTATTCAGCAACATTAGTCCTTCTAAACTCATCAATAAACCCGATTCTTTACTGCTGGAAGATCAGAGACGTGAGACAAGTAGTAAAGGACACAATCAGACAACTTCTTTGTTCAACGAATTGGTCGTCGTGAAGTTTATTATGCCATTAAAATTGAAAAATCCATTTTAATCTCAAACGCCTGTACTCCAACTTGTCGTTTCTTTTTTTCTACCAGAAACTGGCTTTTTTTAATACTTTGCTCTTCCCTAAGTAAATGATAAAAAGCCTACAGCTCCGAAACTTCAGTAAAATTGTAAGAATGAGTTAAGAATGAGTTAAAACACAATCAGCCACTTTCAATCATTCTTTTCATTAAATACTTTATTGAAGAAGTAATCTCTTGACAAACAAATGCTGTGATGTTTATCTTTGTTAATTAAACATAATTTAGGCCGTGTTTAAAATTCCGAAAAAAGCAGTACCTTGATATTAAGAGTGTGACTTTAAAACCAAACCACGCACAAAAGCTATTTATATATATTAGAACGAAGCGCAGGAGCAGTTTTCTTTCTTTCTTCCTTTCTTTCTTTCTTTCTTCCTTTCTTTTTTTTTTTTTTTCATCTAGGAGCATGATTCTGCACTTCATTGAACATGCCGATCTGATAATTATCTATCGACTATCGTACAACGTTATTTGTCATGCACGTCAACAAGAATAACATCTGCAATGTTCCCATATATAATTAGTTAGAAGACAGCGTATAAAGATTTTAATTTAGACTATGACATAACTCACTAAAAAAAATAAATACTTCGTTTATGCAGGATCTCCAGTAAAATGATATTGGCTTAATTGGAAATTATATATCTTTCTTCAGTTATGAAATGATAATTAAGCCGAACGAAAACATGTTGTTTTGTTTTGAGAGTTGGAAGCACGTTCCACGGTAAAATATAAAAGTAGGCGGCACCTGGAATAGCCCTCAATGTTGTGTCTGTACATTTATCTCTCGTTGTAATGTACTGTTACGTGTTGATCTTCCACTTGCACTTTTACTTATTTTCTTTGTTATTTTGTTTTGGCCAAATATAAAATATTTCCCTGGAAATAGGATTTTTATGCCGCTTTTTCTCTGATTGCGTATTGATTAATTTGAAGAGGGCCTGGGACCGGCAGGAGGGTTATTTAGCACAATGCATTAGACCCCCTATAAGGGTTTCGCGTAGATCACGTGACCTACCAAGCCATGTACTTGTCATTGCGTCCATGTTTATCTGCGGTACAAGACGTGTTTTCATGCCATTTTCGGGTTGTCTTGTACCTCTTTTTCAAAGCGATTCTTGAAGCATAGCCTTTCATATGAAAATGAGTTTTCAATCACATGTAGATAAAACTTATTTTGATATGAAAAGTTTGCACGAAGCCTCGCTTTGAAAAAGAGGCACAAGACAATTCGGAAATGGTCTGTTCTCTGGGAACGATATAGAAATTTTAACATTTTAAAGTATGAGACAGTGTTTACCGACCTGGTAGGGGGAAATATTCTGTCTCTCTCCTGCTCATAAGACAATATGCTAAGAAAGATTTATTTAGAAACTGATACGAGCTTCAAAGTTGATAGGCTGTTCCCTAGTGGTCACTGTAAAAGTGTCGCAAGCAAGACCTTCTTTCGCCCTCCCATACCCAATCACTGTTGTAAACAGTACATGCAGTTGCAGTCCCAATTAGAGTTTAGTCCTTGTATATAACAGTTGATGACGACCATCGCAACGGAACTGTATTAACGCAAGGTGCTGAAAAAGAAATTCCCAAAAAAGCGACACTTGGACGGGATTTGAACCCGTGACCATGCGATGCCGAAGCGGCGCTCTGATCGACTAAGTCATCAATGTACGCTAGTAAACCCCCCCAAAGAAACGAAGAGCCAACTATATGGGGGGATTTTTTTTCATTTTTTATATCAAAAAATAAAATATATAATATAATATAATATAATATAATATAATATAATATAATATAATATAATATAATATAATATAATATAATATAATATAATATAATATAATATAATATAATATATCCTTTTGAAAAAGCTCTAGAAAAACGTTACTGGTGGGTGGTGCATATATTCCTCCTCCCTCCGGCGTGCATCCGATGGTTCTGAAAGACAGTTCCATTTTTCTTTTCTGCTTTGTGTCTAAATTTAGATCACTACAGGGAAAAAAATGACCAACAAACATATTAAAAGATTTGTGACTGACTATATCTCACAGAAGTTAAGTTGCTTTTTCTTATTTGTCTCAAGACGTCTCGAGAACGAGCAGAAAAAATAGCCGAAGTCACTGCCTAAAAAACTCATTTTAAACTTGATTAGCATAGTAGTTTCTGAGTTTTGGAGGACGCTTATTTTAAACATATATAGCACAATAGTGGACCCACTACTGCCTGCTCAGGTTTGTTAGAATGGTGTCGCCTTGCAGCGAACCTAGAGGAATTCGCTCGGCGCTGCTCAATCACAACGGATCTCTTTGCCCTGCCGTTTGTAAGTTAATTTTGTTGCTGAATACCCAACGATCAAGAGGATAAACTATGGTCATTAACCCCAACAAATCAGTTGTTTAACTAAATACTGAGGCAGAATATTACGTGTCTTTGTGTTAACGGAAATTAAAGAATATTTCAACGTAATATTTGGATCTTGGAATACCTGATAAAATGATATTAGCGCTTTTCAAAATTCGCATTTATTTAAGTGGCGTCAACTTCTTGCAGCGTTAGTTTCCGCGACCTGAATAAAGAGGGGCGTTATTTTCTATCATTTTGACCTCGCTGAATTCTAAATTAATCCTGTTCTCAGCAGATTAAATGACCCTTAAACAACATATTTCTTAACTTTAAATACACGTTTACAATCTGATTTGAAGTCATGCCTTCGGATTGTCGCTGTACACGCTCTCTTTATTTAATCTCTTCGTTTTGGAAACTTAACCTTCTCTTTCGCGTTAATTTCCTTTATGTTAATCTTTGTTTTCTTTTAAAGCGTGTTAATTTTCAATAATTTGATAAAAAACAAAAGTTCCCATTCTGTAAAAAGGTATTTTTCTTTTGTTTCGTGGAACATTGCCTTTCTATCTAACCTCAGTTTCTTGAAATAAAAGCATCCTCAAGGAAATAATGAAAACAGAACGTGCCACGATACTGGTATCAAACTAAGATTTAACATGAAAGCAAGCACACAGAATTTTCATGTTTGGCCTTTTAAGATATTGCTCCTCAAGGAGACATATCTTTACATGCAGACGTGCAGCCAAGCACTGCAGAAAATGGCAAATTTTACTGCCAATGGAAACCAGAAAGCGTACGAAAAACTGTTTTGCTAAGCAGAATTATTATCAATACACGCGGCCAAAGTGAAAACCGCCCTATCGTAAACACACGCTTTGCGGGCCGCAAATGACTCCTAGCGGGCCGTTAATGCATTAACGGCCCTGCAGCTGATTGGTTCTTGGTTCATCATCCGATTAATTTTAACCAATCAGCGTCGCCGACGCGGGAAAACCATTCGGCAAGTTCAGTTTGAAGCACAAAGTTTCCCAATCAACGGAAAGTTAAAGAAAGGTTTAAGCTTTCGAAAATGGAAGAAGTTAAAGATTCTAGTCAAAACTCGGATCTGGGAAAGGAAGAATTGGATAAAATCGAAGCACAAGCTCAAGCCGAAAATACCAAAAGAGCCACTTCTTGGGGTATTAAGAAATTCGAGAAATGGTGCGAGAAACGACAGCTCAACGTCGATCTGAATTCTGTTACTTCGGCGGAGCTCAACGAAGTTCTAAGGAAGTTTTATGCGGAGGTTAAATCGGAAAAGGGCCAACCGTTAACCCCTAGTCCCCTACTGGCATACGAGCAGCGATTCATCGAAAACTAACTTCAGCCCCATTCAGCAGGACTATAAACATTTTACAAGACAAAGAATTTCTTCCTGCGAACAAGATGTTCGAGGCAAAATGCAAACTGTACACTAAAGAAATGAATCCTAAACCTATGCATAAATCTGCAATTGCAGCTGGAGATATGACGAAGCTACGAGAATATTTTTCTGGAGGTTTAGGTTCAACTGCATGGACAGAACCAGAGCGACTTCTTGAGTTTGTGTGGTTTTCAATCTGCTTCTATTTTGGGCGCCGTGGTAGAGAAGGTTGGCGAGAACTCACCAAGCAGTCGTTCGGCATAAAAAAAGATGACTCAGGAGCACGGTATGTTACTGAAATGCAAACTGAACAAACAAAGAACTATCAAGGAGGGTCAAAGCAAAAAGACCAAAGTTATTCCGATGTGCGAATGTACGAAAACTCGTCGCCGCTTGATCCCGTTAGTTCTTTCGAGTTTTACATCCTCCGCCTTAATCCAAACTGTCAGGCTCTGTTTCAAACACCTAACAAGCACTTCAAGAAAGAGGGATCACAATGGTTTCGAAATGAGCCGCTTGGCAAAAACAAGATCGCCAAACTCATGGAAAACATTTCCTTGAAAGCCGAATTGTCAGAAAAATACACGAATCACTGCATTCGTGCCTCCACAGTCACATCTCTGTTTCAGCGCGGAGTTGACGCCAAACAGATTTGCGAGATCACTAAACACAAAGATGAAAGAAGCTTGACTCACTACATTTCTCAAACTTCAAGTGCACAAAAAAGGCATTGCTCCAGGCTTTTGCAAGAAGCGTTTGATGGCCATTCGTCCTCAGTAACATCTCAAGAGTCACACCGCTCATCAACAAATTCCGAAAGCAGCAACATCGCCGGTGCTAGTGCAATCACTTCAGTTTCTCAGTCACTGCAGAGTCAGTTTTTCTCGTTAGCCCAGCCATATCCGAACTGCACTCAGCACATTCAAATCGGAACTTTGAACATCTATCAGAGTGCAGGTCCTTCTCATTCAACAGAAAGCGAAACCGTAAAACGACGCCGAGTAGTAATCGAAAGTGACAGTGAGTAGAAACGTGTACTGACTAAGTGATTATCCTTGTATTTTCCATCTTTGTATCTTTTATTGTCTATTGCTGGATTTTTCGGGAGACTTTTAGCTGTTTTCAGCCTATTTTTTTTCAAACACAGCTAATTTATTGGATTGAATTCGCAGGTAACTTGTGCCGGCAATTAGATAGTTAGATAATTTTGAGTTTATTTGAAGTATTGGGTCAACTCATTCAGAGCATATTGTATATTTATGGAAAAGCCTCATTAAATTTGTCAGATTTCTTAATATCATTTGGCCTTGTTTATTGATAATAATGATAATAAAATGACTTTTTTTCGGGAATATTGTTTATTTGCGCCCGCGTAGTGTCATTTGTGGCCCTCGCGCTTCGCGCTCGGGCCACAAATGACACTACGCGGGCGCAAATAAACAATATTCCCGAAAAAAAGTCATTTTATTCCCTTATTAACAGGAGAATCACACCATTATGAGACTTTCTCATAAAAAAAGATAAATCACTGTCTTTATACTGAGTGATCTCTTATCTACTCCCTTAATTTCATTCCTGCCTTTGTAGTAATCCTGTATTTAGCTTGTTCTTTTTTTTCTAGACATGTATTTGTAATGTACCTTCTAGAGGTAAATAAATAGAATATCTGTTTTAAAAAAACAGAAGGATCCCACAACCAGATGATATGTCTTATAATGGTTAACATTCTTCTGTCTATCACTGCATCTCTGGGGAATACTCTGATCCTAGTTGCTCTTCACAAGGAGTCTTTTCTTCACCCGCCGTCCAAACTCTTGTTTCGTTGTTTGGCGACAACTGATCTCTGTGTGTTGTATCAATGCCGAGCCTCTTGTTATTACTTGCTGGATGCCTATGGTAACCCAGCGATGGAATATTTGTCGTTGCACGCAAGCATCCATGTTTGTGGTCATGTGCTGTGTTTAGTGTCCTTGTTGACACTGACTGCCATATCTGCATCTATGACTGTTTTATGGGTTGTCTCTATTGCGGTTCAACAGTGTACTTTCGAAATTACTTAACGACATCAAAGTTTGGGTATATAGGTGCGTTATTATTGATAGTTATCTCAATTTTCTGTTACGCAAAAATTTTTCTAACTCTCCGTCGTCATCAAAATCGAGTACACAATCAAGTTCAGCGAGAAGAGCAGAGCCGGATAATTCGGTTGAATATATCGAGATACAGAAAGGCAGTGTCCAGTGCACTGTGGCTGCAGTTGACATTAGCTGTTTGTTATCTACCTTATGGTATAGTTGCGACTTTGATGACTCAAAGAGGGCTTTCTCCACCTCTTTCAAGACAAGATGGAATAACAGTAAATTTTTAAAATTCATCATTAAGTCCGATTCTTTACTGGTCTTTACTGCGGGAAGATGAGAGACGTGAGACAAGCAGTGAAAGACAGTCAAAAAATTTTTTTGTTCATCAAATTAGTTACATTGTATTTCGCCAATATTTCTGGCCCCTCAAATTAAAAACTAAGTTTTCTTCCCTGGTTGCTGTATTTATTAGGCCATATTTGAATGCCAATATTCAGTTTGTTGTTTATATGATACTGTTATCGGCCAAGGGATTCAATGTTTTATAGTTCAACGCATTAGTCACCGGTGAAACGTTACAGACTCTTTGTGTTAAGATTACCGCCGTAGCGTAGATTTTAATTGCCATTTGCTAAAAATTTTTAAACTAAAATTTCATAAGAACCTACGTTAACAAAGGCCAAAAGACGTACAAAAAAGCTGTCCCCTTTTTGATGCAAAAAAAGTTCAGATTGCCAAAATCTTTCCAAATGCGGAATAACTGTCATTCATAAAAACACACTGCGCACATATTCCTCCCTCGACTCTAAGTCCATATTTCATTTGCGAGTGTTGTTTTAAAAGAAAACAATACTGGCACTAAATTTTTGGCAACAGCTCTTAAATTTTCTAATTTATAATACATTTAGGTTTCTTTCCATTGTCAGCAATTTTGTCTTTTTTTTTTCAATTTTTGCATCCACTATATATAATTACTAAAAAAGGTCCCACAACACCTTTAAAAAGCAACACAAAAAGTTTAATGAGAAAGAAAGCTTTTAAAAATCACTTGCTGTAAAAGGCTATAACGTTCACAAGAATATTGAATGCCTTTTATGAAGTAGTTCTTCTGTACTTTGTAAAAACTATTAGAAGGTCAAGATCATTACCTGTCATGTCATTTTTAACCACAAACTTCTCTTGTATTCTATAACATCAATTTACATTTTCTTTTAAACATCAAGTTCATTGAATATATTAGCTTTCCAGAAGATTTATGACACAACTCTCAGCAGGTGACCGACTCAAACAAACTTTCCTAACAGAAAATAAAACAAGAAATGAGTATTGTTAAAAGTAAACTACCCACGTTATGATGAATGGGGTAAAAACTGTATATGGCTATTCTTTAAAACGTTAAACTTTCAAAATCACTCTGCTGTGTTCTATTTTCAAAGAATGATCAGCTGATTCCACTTATCTTGCAGTTATAGAGTATAAGTCGTAATTATGCTTACAAAAAACGTTCACCATCTTTGCTTTTATCACAATTCAAGATGCACGTCGGCCATGGTGTGGTATGATCTATACATATATATTGCGAACTGTTTTCAGACTTAATTACTTAAAATACAGAAAATTTTCTGACAAGGGACATTTACCAGTTGTCCCTAGTGTGTGTATCGTAAATTACAAAGGCCAATGACCAATATTTTTTGCTTTATGAAGGAAGTTCGAAAGCGGAAGCATTAGTATAATCTAGAACCATGTAGTCAATAACAAATTCAAATGCGTGTCACTGAAAAAAGTGAAAAAGAGCCATTTACCTCAAAATGGTGCAAATGAATGGTGCAGAACAAAATAAAAGTCCATTAGGAATTTAACCGAAGATGATGAAAGAAAAATACCGCCTAATTTGGGTCCCTCCACTTGTTGTCTTTAAACCGCCTTTGACGTTTTCCCATTAGAGATGGGAGCAAATGGCAATCACAGAGGACAAGCCAAGTCACGGAAAATAAGATATTCAATAATATCGGAACATCAGAATAGTCAATCGCAGTTTTAAAAATCACTTGAAAACGCGTTTGAACACCAACTTTGACTAAAACGTGTTGTATTGCTTCCGACTCTCTCTCTCTCATCTTCAATGCTTCAATATCAAAAGGCATGTTCTCCTTACTGTTCTACGTAAATTTCGTATGGTACTAGTTGGGAGAATTTGATTTAACATCAAGACAATTCATCTTTGGTGATCATTTCCTATATTCTCACGATCTGTATGTTTCATCAAGTAATGACATTGTGAGGAGAAAATAGATACTTATCACTATTGGGGCAGAATAATATTGTGTTCTTTCATACTTATTTAATCAGCTGCATGTCAAGTCAGAAAATTTAAGGTAGACATCGCGAATGGAATTGATTTGACATGCTCTGTTTTGGTACATTTAAATTGATTTCATCCCTCTAAAGACAAGATGCAACTAAATTCCACGCAGACTGCCAATTACAGCCGGTAAAATGACGATAACAGACTTTACTGGCAACGCAAGCTATAAAAAATTGTTTTGCTCAGCAGTGGTAACGGAAGGAATACACAGCCATCTGATATTTCTTTCAGTGGTTAACATTTTTCTGTCCATCACTGCATTTCTGGGGAATATTCTGATCCTAGTCGCCCTTCAGAAGGAGTCTTCACTTCATCCGCCGTCCAAACTCTTGTTTCGTAACCTCGCGACAACTGATCTCTGTGTTGGTATCATTGTACAGCCTATTGCCGTTATTTATTGGATGTCTTCAGTGAACGAACTATGGAATATTTGTCGCTTTGCAGTAGTTGCATCTGACATCACAAGCTTCATGTTGTGTTTGGTGTCTGTAATGACACTGGCTGCAATAAGTGTGGATAGACTTCTCGCTCTGTTGTTAGGGCTAAGATACAGACAAGTTGTGACTTGCAGGCGAACGTTTTTAGCAGTATTTAATTTTTGGCTTGTCTCTATTGCTGCTTTAGCAATGCGCCTTTGGGAGTACCGTATATCATATTGGTATGGTTATATAGTTTTGTCAATTTCTCTAGTAACATCAATTTACTGTAACACAAAGATTTTTCTCACGCTTCGTCAACATCAAATTCTAGTTCAGGCAAATTTTCAAGCCGAGCAACAAAGCCAAACAATTCCATTGAATGTTGCGAGATACAGAAAGGCGATGTCCAGTGCACTGTGGCTGCAGCTGACATTACTATTTTGTTATTTACCATTCTATATAGTAAGTTCTTTGACATTGCAAAGTACGATGTATTCGTCTTTTTATCTCGCTTGGGATTATTCAGCAACATTAGTCCTTCTAAACTCGTCAATAAACCCGATTCTTTACTGCTGGAAGATCAGAGACGTGAGACAAGCAGTAAAGGACACAATCAGACAACTTCTTTGTTCAACGAATTGGTCGTCGTGAAGTTTATTATGCCATTAAAATTGAAAAATCCATTTTAATCTCAAACGCCTGTACTCCAATGCAACTTGTCGTTTCTTTTTTTCTACCAGAAACTGGCTTTTTTTTAATATCTTGCTCTTCCCTGAGTAGATGATAAAAGCCTACAGCTCCGAAACTTCAGTAAAATTATAAGAATGAGTTAAAACACAATCAGCCACTTTCAATCATTCTTTTCATTAAATACTTCATTTAAGAAGTAATCTCTTGACAAACAAATGCTGTGATGTTTATCTTTGTTAATTAAACATCATTTAGGATTTAAAATTCCGAAAAAAGCAGTACCTTGATATTAAGAGTGTGACTTTAAAACCAAACCACGCACAAAAGCTATTAATTTATATTAGAACGAAGCGCAGGAGCAGTTTTCTTTCTTTCTTTCTTTCTTTCCTTCTTTCTTTCTCTCTTTCTTTTTTTTTTTCATCTAGGAGCATGATTCTGCACCTCATTGAAAAGGCCGATCTGATAATTATCCATCGACTATCGTACAACGTTATTTGTCATGCACGTCAACAAGAATAACATCTGCAATGTTCCCATATATAATTAGTTAGAAGACAGCGGATAAAGATTTTAATCTAGACTATGACATAACTCACTAAAAAAATAAATACTTCGTTTATGCAGGATCTCCAGTAAAATGATATTGGCTTAATTGGAAATTATATATCTTTCTTTAGTTATGAAATGATAATTAAGCCCAACAAAAACGTGTTGTTTTGTTTTGAGTGTTGGAAGCACGTTCCACGGTAAAATATAAAAGTAGGCGGCACCTGGAATAGCCCTCAGTGTTGTGTCTGTACATTTATCTCTCGTTGTAATGTGCTGTTACATGTTGATCTTCCACTTGCACTTTTACTTATTTTCTTTGTTATTTTGTTTTGGCCAAATATAAAATATTTCCCTGGAAATAGGATTTTTATGCCGCTTTTTCTCTGATTGCGTATTGATTAATTTGAAGAGGGCCTGGGACCGGCAGGAGGGTTATTTAGCACAATGCATTAGACCCCCTATAAGGGTTTCGCGTAGATCACGTGACCTACCAAGCCATGTGCTTGTCATTGCGTCCATGTTTATCTGCGGTACAAGACGTGTTTTCATGCCATTTTCGGGTTGTCTTGTACCTCTTTTTCAAAGCGATTCTTGAAGCATAGCCTTTCATATGAAAAGGAGTTTTCAATCACATGTAGATAAAACTTATTTTGATATGAAAAGTTTTGCACGAAGCCTCGCTTTGAAAAAGAGGCACAAGACAATTCGGAAATGGCCTGTTCTCTGGGAACGATATAGAAATTTTAACATTTTAAAGTATGAGACAGTGTTTACCGACCTGGTAGGGGGAAATATTCCTGTCTCCCTCCTGCTCATAAGACAATATGCTAAGAAAGATTTATTTAGAAACTGATACGAGCTTCAAAGTTGATAGGCTGTTCCCTAGTGGTCACTGTAAAAGTGTCGCAAGCAAGACCTTCTTTCGCCCTCCCATACCCAATCACTGTTGTAAACAGTACATGCAGTTGCAGTCCCAATTAGAGTTTAGTCCTTGTATATAACAGTTGATGACGACCATCGCAACGAAACTGTATTAACGCAAGGTGCTGCTGAAAAAGAAATTCCCAAAAAAGCGACACTTGGACGGGATTTGAACCCGTGACCATGCGATGCCGAAGCGGCGCTCTGACCGACTAAGTCATCAATGTACTCTAGTAAACTCCCCAAAGAAACGAAGAGCCAACTATATGGGGGGATTTTTTTCATTTTTTATATCAAAAAATAAAATATATAATATAATATAATATAATATAATATAATATATCCTTTTGAAAAAGCTCTAGAAAAACGTTACGGGTGGGTGGTGCATATATTCCCCCTCCCTCCGGCGTGCATCCGATGGTTCTGAAAGACAGTTCCATTTTTCTTTTCTGCTTTGTGTCTAAATTTAGATCACTACAGGTAAAAAATGACCAACAAACATATTAAAGGATTTGTGACTGACTATATCTCACAGAAGTTAAGTTGCTTTTTCTTATTTGTCTCAAAACGTCTCAAGACTATGTATAACATATCCAAAAGAAGAACCAGCAGAAAATATAGCCGAAGTCACTGCCTAAAAAACTCATTTTAAACTTGATTAGCATAGTAGTTTCTGAGTTTCGAGGACGCTTATTTTAAACATATATAGCACAATAGTGGACCCACTACTGCCTGCTCAGGTTTGTTAGAATGGTGTCGCCTTGCAGCGAACCTAGAGGAATTCGCTCGGCGCTGCTCAATCACAACGGATTTCTTTGCCCTGCCGTTTGTAAGTTTTAATCTTATTGCTGAATACCTAACGATCAAGAGGATAAACTATGGTCATTAACCCCAACAAATCTGTTGTTTAACTAAATACTGAGGCAGAGTATTGCTTGTCTTTGTGTTAACGGACATTAAAGAATATTTCAACGGAATATTTGGATCTTGGAATAAACGGGTTGGAAAGTGAAATTTCAATGAAAAAATGGAAAAACAATGGTTTTGACATGAAATTTATCTCTTCATGCTAAATTCAAGCAAAAATCTGTTCCAACCGTTATATTTTCCAAAATTCTCAAATTGCCATACCCTGGGCATTAAAAAGTCCAGGCAGTGGGCCATTTTAAAAAATCTCATCTCCAGGGCATGAAAAAACTCGGCACATGCCCTGCAGCCCAAAAGTTTCAACTCTTGCCAAGGATGATATCGAGGCTGGTTCATGGAAACGAGGTTGAATTTCATGCCCGGCATGAAAATCTGAATTTCATGCAGGGCATCAAATCGGATGATATCGAGGCTACTGTACGGAAACGAGGTTGCATTTCATGCCCGGCATGAAAATATAAATTTCATACCCGTTTCATGCCCGGCATGAAATCGGGTGATATCGAGGCTACTGCACGGAAACGAGGTTGCATTTCATGCCCGGCATGAAAATCTAAATGTCATGCCGGGCATGAAATCGGTGGAAACCTAAATTTCACGCCGGGCATGAAAATATCTTTTTTGGCTGATTTCAAGCCTGGCCGGGCATGAATTTAGGTTTCAACCAGTTCCATCCGGGGCATGAAATTTAGTCCTTGCCTTATCTGCAGTTGAAAATTTGGACGTTTTCTGTCGGTAAGTTCATTAAATGGCGCTCGGATTGTGTCATGCAATCTTCGGCTGGATCAGATTTTCAGTGACTGGTGATCTCATTGCAATCCTCTAAATCACTGAATAAACAAATTCTGTCGAGAAAATTTGTAACCTTTTATTTGCTAGGTTTTGTTCCTGAAGTTCACAGTATAATACTCTTTAGTCGACCATTCGGTCCCCCCCCCCCCGCCTTTATCAATTTTTGATTGCATTGGTATCAATAGCTTATGAAAACATTCTTAGAATTGACACTACCGGTAATGCACTTCTTTGATCACTAATGCTCGGCTCAGTTACTGAATCAACCACCACCCACCAACACACTCATTCGCACACTCACTGCACTCATGTTATGACAAAAGCTTCTGTGCGGACAACATTGACGCTGTCCTCCTATTCCATAACGTTGTATTGGGCTTGGACGTCTTCGACTGCAAAGTGAAGAGAGAGATATATTAAAGAGAAGAACAAATAGATGCACAGTTGACATAAGCCCAGGGTGAAGTATATACAGTCGAACCTCCCAGTGCGACCACCTCCCTTGACAGCGACCACCTAAATTCCCCCAGTCATTTCACTATAGCTGCCGCAAGCGACCACCTCCGTAAGTGTCCACTTTTAGGCGGTGAAATTTTCCATTGTTTTTAACTTCCGATGAGCATCAACTACAGCAGTGGGAACCATGGACTCCTTCCTTGAATTAGGGTTGTGTTTTCTTTTAACATTTGTGTTTTCGTTACTTTTAAAGACATACGCTGTATTAGGTATTTCCAGGAGCATATCTGGTATTTCATAAGGCAAACTGTTATCGTTTCAGTAATTATCCTGTCCGTATAATAACAGATAATAGCGACCTTCAGATCGGACCACGAGTACGAGATTGAGTACGACTTGAATTCCTTGTCGCGCCCTTTTGTAATCTGTCCTGTGAATATCGTTCACTTAGCATTCTCCTCCGCTGGTCAGCAACAGGGAGGAACGGTGGCTTTGAGAACGTAACGTTTTTGAAATGTGAAAGTCGAACTCGTACTCAATCTCGTATACGTAGTCAGATCTGAAAGTCGCTAATAAATACCCGAGTGATTCGAAATCCGAAAACTGGCTTTCGCGATGCCAATCCTAAATTTCCTTCCCGTGTTGAGCCAGCAAAGGCAGAAATCATACCCAGCGGTTCCTCCAGGGTTTCCTTTTTGACAAAATTGCCAGCGAAGCCTTTTATATAGTCAGTGATTTTTTTGGTTTATTCTGTCCACGGTTTACAAAAACAGCAACGGGACTACTTTACAGGAAGCTACGGATTGTCACCACAGCTTATTGCTTAAGCATTTTTTCGGTTGTTTTGGAATATTGCCGTTTTGACAGACAATCAGGTAAATGCCGAACGGTGGACTCAGATTTGATATTGATTTGTTCCTATTGTCATTCTTTAAAAAATCGTTTCAACTTACTTTTAAATGTCTTGAATTATGCAGCAGGTCCTGGTAGAATATCTTTACCGTCCGAGTGCAAAGTCTGTGGGATTCATACATCTGCCATCCAGATTTGAACACATTTATTGCAAATCCTGTATATACAAAACAAATTAGAAGTAAGAAAATTTGCATCCACGGAGCTAGAACGCTGATTAGAAACTTATTAGCTTACATATCGGTCATTTTGATGTGAACTCCGTAGTTGAAATTTCAATTGACGTTGCGTGGGAAACATACACAGCGGTAAAAACAATGTAAACAAACTTACCAGTTAGTTAAACGGGAGGGAAGGCTGAAAACGTCGAGTAACATTTCTTTGCGCCTGGGATGCATTCTTGTTTTGCTCTTTTGCTGACGAAATTTTTTCACCTTGCTGACGATAAATTGCGTGTTCAAAAGCGAGAAAACGTCAGCGTATGAATTCGCATCAGCCGAAGAGACCCGAATATTCGAGCGTCAAAGTGTTTTAGTTTTAGTATATGACTTTGTCGGCAAGCAAAGCGGCCGAAGTGCTGTCGGAAAATGGGCGAATTTTTGTGGCGTATATTTGTGGCGTCACTTGCTTCATGTTCGCGTAATCGCTTCTTTGACATTTCAGTCTCACCTTTCCAGCTGGTTCATCTTCGTTCTGCAGATACGCAAATGGTGTTATTGAGAAGCTATAACCTCCTGTGAGTGTCCGGTGGCGGTTTATTTCTCCGGTAAGTACATAATCTTAACACTTTCTCTTCTTCGTCTTCGCGGCGAAGACTGTTTTTTATTTCCATCAACCGTACAATGTGTACAAAACGTTTCCAAATAATGGTTGTTATGGAAACGTTTATCTCTTTCTTTTCGTTTGATTGTTTGTTTTCTGTTGGTCACTAGTGTTGTAGTTAAACCAGCGATATTATGACACATGCAGCTGCATACTCAGCTTATTGGCTTTGGTTTCACTTTATACTTGCAGCTCATACTTAACAGGAATATGTTATTTCTCTGTTGTTTGCTTATGGTCGCTAACTTTGACCACCTGTTTTACACACACAATTCATTTCAGTTTAAGCGAAAAACAGATTTTTTTAAGCTCAGGTAAATGTAAAGCATTTAAATGTAAAGCTCACTATGACTTTGCATCAAGCTGTGATATTAGTCAAACTCAAAGAATTTTAGTTTTACTTAGCTCGTCAACAGACGTGACAAAGTTTTTTTCATGTTGGAAAGGCAACATCGTTTCAAATAGTTTTTGTTATTCATGATCACTGAAAACTGGATTGTGGTTAATAGAAAATCGGGAAATTTCAGGAAGATTTTTGTCTGATGAGTGGCAACCTTGTTTTCCCGATCCTAAAATTCAGGTGACTATTATGTTTTTCGTCTCAGTGAAAGTGAAAATTATATTGCCTTAATCAGGTCATTCATTATTGTTTAACAAGAACAACCTAAAGAATTGTACCCTGTTGAGGGTTGCATTAATTATAGTTTAGTTTCACTTAAATATTTTTAGGTTTATTCAGGCCAGTACCTGGCATGGACTTAATGGCTAAAAAAGACCAGAACATTTGTCACTCCAAAAGGGAGAAGGGCCAGCAAAGAGGGTTATCAAGGAAAGGATAAATCATAGAACTGTAAGTAGATAAATTCTTTCATTTAGGTTGGAATACGCTTGAGGGGAGAGCTTACAATTTTAATTGGCAAGACATGGGGTGGAGATAGGTCAGAATGACAATTCCTTCTGTGTGACATCATCTGCTATTTCAAAGAAAATTGACAAAAAATCTCTGCTTACTATGCATTGCTTTTACAACCTTTCCCTGTGGCAAAATAAAAATCAAACAATGGGAAGCATTATTTATTTTTAGTTACTTCAGGTATCCTGATCATAACCTAGGAGTGCTACAAACTCCCTTTTTGTGCACTATTTAACCCACTTATTTGCCCCAAGATCAACAGGCATGCATGTTCTCCTGACTGCTTGTTCTCCACACATCTAAGGTACTACTTGGGAGAATTTTGTTCAACATCAAGACTATGACTTTTATGTTTGATCAACGTTCTTTACTTTGCTTCTCACAAATATATGATGCCTGCAACAGGCCACAGACACTGAAAAATATGAAGTGGTCAATAGATTGCAAGAGTTGTTATGCAAGATGTTAGTATGTGTATTAATTTTACAATTGATACTAAGGTGATTCCATTCAGTTAACTCCTGGTGTGATAACACCAGGGAAGCCCTCTGTGTGTTATTAAGTGCTACCACAACAGTCATAACACAGTTGTCATTTATCCTGATGTTCAATTTCTTGTTTTCAGCTGAAGAAAGAATTCTTAGTGAAGTGGAAATTCTCCTGGGTGGAGACAAAAAACAGGACTAGCAAGAACACAGACATTGAAAAGGAAAATGGAAAAAGAATTTAGAGTAACTCCTTAAAGTGGATTAAGCATTTGGTGGAAAAAGTAGAAATATATTTATTGAATTTTTTTTAAAAATTTTTTCCTATAATTAAAATGGACACTTGTTAATTAAAATGGGAACGAGAGCCCGGTTGTTTGAAAGCCGATTAGCGTTAACCTTGGGTTAAATTTTGTCCAGGCTTTCTGATTCTCTTGATGTTAAAAAGCGTTACTGCTGCTAACTTCATGTGGCAATTTAAAGTAGCCAGAGTCAAACTGTTAAGTGAAAATAATTTACTGGAATCCACCTTGCTTGAAACAACCAGGTCCTGACATAGTCTGTTTCCTGACCATGATGGTCTGTTTCCATCAGATGGTTTTTAATTGGGGGAAAGGGGATTTCTGGTGAAAATTAATTTCTGTGTCGGGGAGATCAAAGTGGTTAAATTTGGCCTTTAAAACATGTAATTTTACAAGAATGATGCCATGTTATCACACTATACTTAGCCATTTTGACCTCACAGACAGTCATGATGTCCAAATTACACTGTTTGCAAAGGAGACTGACATGGAATATTTTCTCTTGGTCACATATCCCATCCTGCAGGCAATGACCCAGTGAAAAATGTTTTCCCCTCATAGTCCTCCTTGGCATCCATCCACATGAGCAAAACCAAATTAACTGTCTTTACTACCTTCAAGGGTTCAGGGGAAACATTGATGCTTGTTTGGAAGATTTGAAATTTATCACAGCATCTCTCCCCCCCCCCCCCCCCCCCCATCACCACAGCCTGCCTCCAACTTCTCTGTTCCTTTCAATAAATAAGTCTATAGGGAAGATGTTACTTTTAAAATAGGGGCAATTGATTCCCAACTGGTCAGGGGGACAGAGGGTACCCCCCCTGTATAAGCTATATAGATATCTGCTACCCCAAGGGGTATGGCTTTTTGGTTTGAAAATGGGTATGGATTTTGACTGTTTTGGTCTGAAAGTCTGATTTGGGTACCAGATCTGAAAATAGGTATGGATTCAGAGGTTAGGGCTAAAAACATGTATTGGAAAGTTACACTGGAGAACTTGGCAGCACACCCCCACTAAAAATTCCTAGGAGTACCCCCCTCCTCCTGGGATGTGAATAGTGAACTTAGAATAAATGCACTTAGCCTGCTGTTGATCAGTGTAAATTATACGATATTACATCTGTACTCACTGCCCTGTATGAAAAATGACTAGTTAATTCTTAACCATCAGAGGTTGAATAAGGAAACAGTAAAAAATTGGGAAATTGAGTTGTGTTGATTGTGCTGAGCTTGGGACCACTTTCCTCAGAAAGTGGATAGCAATAGATTGCCAGTAGACTACTAACTTCTTCTGGTATTGGTCATCGAGTTAAAGTAAAGGGCTCTTAATTATTCTGCTTTTTTTATGAATAGGTTGATAATCTTATTTTTATCGTTGAGGACACTCTAAGGAGACGTATGTGTAGGATATGGTATGTTGTATAAGCATTTCATTGGACCGCAACCAATCAACAATAAAGGATTTCTAACTACCCCCTGTTGCATCCACGTTTTGACACTTTGAGTATTGTTAGTACTTGGGCCAGTAAAGGTTCTGGAAGAGACAATTTGTCAGTGTGGGGATGGGTGTTTGAAGAATTTCAGCTCATTTGTAGGAGTCACTCACTTTGTAGGGTCATCTCATTGTTTACACTTTTGATAAACACTGGATTTTTTATAATCCTTCATTGTCAGCAATTTCTTTCGATTTAGATACGACGGTGGAGAAGGAAATGCCCTTTCAACCTGAATAGAAAACTGACTTTATACCCACTGAGTATGTCAATTCAAGATTTACTTAAAGACCAGGCAATTTTCAAGTTGGTTTTCATGCCCAGCATGTGGAGTCAATTTTCATACTGGCCATACAAAGTCGATTTTCATGCCGGGCATGAAAAGCCGATTTTCATGCCGGGCATGTAGAGCCAGATTTCATGCCGGGCATGAAATGTGGCTCGACCGAGAGAAGACTGGGCTGAGACGAGAACAAAAGTCATGCCGGGCATGAGATTTCGATTTTCATGCCGGGCATGAAAATCGAAATTTCATGCCCGGCATGAACTTTTTTCGTCTCAAACCCAGTCTTCTCCCGGTCGCTCGGTACGGATTGTCCCTGAGCAAAAGAACATCCCGGGCATGAACTTTTCCGAAACATGCCCTACCAAATTTTTTCCTCAATGAACTCCTCTTTAGTTTGCTTCCAACAGTTTTGGGTTTAGAGAGGCATGAAAAAATGCGTTACATGCCCAACTAGAGGGGATACCCGGTCGGAAGTAGTACATTTTCCCCTACATGCCATGATCCATGTAAAAAAGAGCCTTTGATTTTTAAGATCGTTGAAAATAATACCCACGAGGGCATTTCTTCATGCCTCTTATGTCTCAAAAGAGGTTTTCGTGGCTCAAGAGAGGTCGTTGATCATGTTTTGGCATTAAAATGGCCAAAAAGCATGCCTATACGATTAAAACTGTAAATTTTTAAGTGAAATTTCACTTTCCAAGCCGTTAATACCTGATACAATGATATTAGCGTTTTCAAAATACGCATTTATTTAAGTGGCGTCAACTTCTCGCAGCGTTAATTTCTGCGACCTGAATAAAGAGGGGCGTTATTTTCTATCATTTTGACCTCGCTGAATTCTAAATTAATCCTGTTCTCAGTAGATTAAATGACCCTTAAACAACATATTTCTTAACTTTAAATACACGGATACAATCTGATTTGAAGTCATGCCTTCGGATTGTCGCTGTACACGCTCTCTTTAATTAATTTCTTCATTTTGAAACTTAACCTTCTCTTTCGTGTTAATTTCCTTTATGCTAATCTTTGTTTTCTTTTTAAGCGTGTTAATTTTCAATTGATTTGATAATAAACAAAAGTTCCCATTCTGTAAAAAGGTATTTTTCTTTTGTTTCGTGGAACATTGCCTTTCTATCTAACCTTAGTTTCTTGAAATAATAGCATCCTCAGGAAATAATGAAAACAGAACGTGCCATGATATATATATATTGGTATCAAACTAAGATTTAACATGAAAGCAAGCACACAGAATTTTCATGTTTGGCCTTTTAAGATATTGCTCCTCAAGGAAATATCTTTAAATGAAGAAGTGCAGCCAATCACTGCTGCAAAATGGCAAATTTTACTACCAATGGAAACCAGATAGCGTACGAAAAACTGTTTTGCTAAGCAGAATTAACAGGAGGATCACACCATTATGAGACTTTCTCATAAAAAAAGATAAATCACTGTCTTTATACTGAGTGATCTCTTATCTACTCCCTTAATTCCATGCCTGCCTTTGTAGTAATCCTGTATTTAGCTTGTTCTTTTTTTCTAGACATGTATTTGTAATGTACCTTCTAGAGGTAAATAAATAGAATATCTGTTTTAAAAAAACAGAAGGATCACACAACCAGCTGATATGTCTTATAGTGGTTAACATTTTTCTGTCCATCACTGCATTTCTGGGGAATACTCTGATCCTAATTGCCCTTCACAAGGAGTCTTTTCTTCATCCCGCCGTCCAAACTCTTGTTTCGTTGTTTGGCGACAACTGATCTCTGTGTGTTGTATCATTGCCGAGCCTCTTGTTATTACTTACTGGATGCCTATGGTAACCCAGGGATGGAATATTTGTCGTTGCACGCAAGCATCCATGTTTGTGGTCATGTGCTGTGTTTAGTTTCCTTGTTGACATTGACTGCCATATCTGCATCTATGACTGTTTTATGGGTTGTCTCTATTGCGGTTCAACAGTGTACTTTCGAAATTACTTACCGACATCAAAGTTTGGGTATATAGGTGCGTTATTATTGATAGTTATCTCAATTTTCTGTTACGCAAAAATTTTTCTAACTCTCCGTCGTCATCAAAATCGAGTACACAATCAAGTTCAGCGAGAAGAGCAGAGCCGGATAATTCGGCTGAACATATCGAGATACAGAAAGGCAGTGTCCAGTGCACTGTGGCTGCAGGTATCCAGTGCACTGTGGCTGCAGTTGACATTAGCTGTTTGTTATCTACCTTATGGTATAGTTGCGACTTTGATGACTCAAAGAGGGCTTTCTCCACCTCTTTCAAGACAAGATGGAATAACATTAATTTTCTCAAACTCATCATTAAGTCCAATTCTTTACTGGTCTTTTACTGCGGGAAGATGAGAGACGTAAGATAAGCAGTGAAAGACAGTCAAAAAAATTTTTTTGTTCATCAAATTAGTTACATTGTATTTCGCCAATATTTCTGGCCCCTCAAATTAAAAGCTAAGTTTTCTTCCCTGGTTACTGTATTTATTAGGCCATATTTGAATGCCAATATTCAGTTTGTTGTTTATATGATATTGTTATCGGCCAAGGGATTCAATGTTTTATAGTTCAACGCATTAGTACACGGTGAAACGTTAGAGACTCTTTGTGTTAAGATTACTGCCGTAGCGTAGATTTAAATTGCCATTTACTAAAAATTTTTAAGCTAAAATTTCATAAGAACCTACGTTAACAAGGTCCAAAAGACGTACAAAAAAGCTGTCCCCTTTTTGATGCAAAAAAAGTTCAGATTGCCAAAATCTTTGCAAATGCGGAATAATTGTCATTCATGAAAACACACTGCGCATATATTCCTCCCTCGACTCTAAGTCCATATTTCATTTGCGAGTGTTGTTTTAAAAGAAAACAATACTGGCACTAAATTTTTGGCAACAGCTCTTAAATTTTCTAGTTTATAATACATTTAGGTTTCTTTCCATTGTCAGCAATTTTGTCATTTTTTTTTTCAATTTTTGCATCCACTATATATAATTACTAAAAAAGGTCCCACAACACCTTTAAAAAGCAACACAAAAAGTTTAATGAGAAAGAAAGCTTTTAAAAATCACTTGCTGTAAAAGGCTATAACGTTCACAAGAATATTGAATGCCTTTTATTAAGTAGTTCTTCCTGTACTTTGTAAAAACTATTAGAAGGTCAAGATCATCACCTGTCATGTCATTTTTAACCATAAATTTCTCTTGTATTCTAGGACATCAATTTACATTTTCTTTTAAACATCAAGTTCATTCAATATATTAGCTTTCCGGAAGATTTATGACACAACTCTCAGCAGGTGACCGACTCAAACAAACTTTCCTATCAGAAAATAAAACAAGAAATGAGTATTGTTATCAGTAAACTACCCAAGTTATGATGAATAAGGTAAAAACTGTATATGGCTATTCTTTAAAACGTTAAACTTTCAAAATCACTCTGCTGTGTTCTATTTTCAAAGAATGATCAGCTGATTCCACTTAACTTGTAGTTATGGAGTATAAGTTGTAATTATGCTTACAAAAAAACGTTCACCATCTTTATTTTTATCGCAATTCAAGATCTACTGCACGTCGGCTATGGTGTGGTATGATCTATACATATATATTGCGAACTGTTTTCAGACTTAATTACTTAAACTACAGAAAACTTTCTGACAGGAAACATTTACCAGTTGTCCCTGGTGTGTGTATCGTAAATTACAAAGGCCAATGACCAATATTTTTTGCTTTATGAAGGAAGTTCGAAAGCGGGAGCATTAGTATAATCTAGAACCATGTAGTCAATAACAAATTCAAATGCATGTCACTGAAAAAAGTGAAAATTAAAAGAGCCATTTACTTCAAAATGGTGCAAATGAATGGTGCAGAACAAAATAAAAGTCCATTAGGAATTTAACCGAAGATGATGAAAGAAACATACCGCCTAATTTGGGTCCCCTCACTTGTTGTTTTTAAACCGCCTTTGACGTTTTCCCATTAGAGATGGGAGCAGATGACAATCACAGCGGACAAGCCAAGTCACGGAAAATAAGATATTCAATAATATCGGAACATTAGAATAGTCAATCGCAGTTTTAAAAATCATTTGAAAACGCGCTTGGACACCAACTTTGACTAAAACGTGTTGTATTGCTTCCGACTCAATGCTTCAATATCAAAAGGCATGTTCTCTTTACTGTTCAGCGTATAATTCGTATGGTACTAGTTGGGAGAATTTGATTTAACATCAAGACAATTCATCTCTGGTGATCATTTCTTATATTCTCATGATCTGGATGTTTCATCAAGTAATGACATTGTGAGGAGAAAATAGATACTTATCACTATTGGGGCAGAATAATATTGTGTTCTTTCATCACTTATTTAATCAGCTGCATGTCAAGTCAGAAAATTTAAGGTAGACATCGCGAATGGAATTGATTTGACATGCTCTGTTTTGGTACATTTAAATTGATTTCATCCTTCTAAAGACAAGATGCAACTAAATTCCACGCAGACTACCATTACAGCCGGTAAAATGACGATAACAGACTTTACTGGCAACGCAAGCTATAAAACATTCGAACTGTTTTGCTCAGCAGTGGTAACGGAAGGAATACACAGCCATCTGATATCTCTTTCAGTGTTTAACATTGTTCTGTCCATCACTGCATTTCTGGGGAATACACTGATCCTAGTCGCCCTTCAGAAGGAGTCTTCCCTTCATCCGCCGTCCAGACTCTTGCTTCGTAACCTCGCGACAACTGATCTCTGTGTTGGTATCATTGTACAGCCTATTGCCGTTATTTATTGGATGTCTTCAGTGAACGAACGATGGAATATTTGTCGCTTTGCAGTAGTTGCATCTGACATCACAAGCTTCATGTTGTGTTTGGTGTCTGTATTGACACTGGCTGCAATAAGTGTGGATAGACTTCTCGCTCTGTTGTTAGGGCTAAGATACAGACAAGTTGTGACTTTCAGGCGAACGTTTTTAGCAGTATTTGCTTTTTGGCTTGTCTCTATTGCTGCTTTAGCAATGCGCCTTTGGGAGTACCGTATATCATATTGGTATGGCTATATAGTTTTGTCAATTTGTCTAGTAACATCAATTTACTGTAACACAAAGATTTTACTCACGCTTCGTCAATATCAAATTCTAGTTCAGGCAAATTTTCAAGCCGAGCAACAAAGCCAAACAATTCCATTGAATGTTGCGAGATACAGAAAGGCGGTGTCCAGTGCACTGTGGTTGCAGCTGACATTAATTATTTGTTATTTACCATTTTATGTAGTGAGTCCTTTGACATTGCAAAATAGACCATCTTCAACTTTTTACCTCGCTTGGGAATTTTCAGAAACTTTAGTTCACCTAAACTCATCAATAAACCCGATTCTTTACTGCTGGAAGATCAGAGACGTGAGACAAGCTGTTAAGGACACAATCAGACAACTTCTTTGCTCAAGGAATTGGTTTTTATGAAGTGTATTATAGCATTAAAATCCGTAATTCACTTAGTTTGTCAGAACAAGCGTGGACAGACAGCTCGCCCTCTCTTTAGGGCTAAGAGACAGACAAGTTAGGACATTGAGGCCAACGTGTTTATCAGTATTTACTTTTTGGTTTGTCTCTACTGTTTATATCACTGTGTCTAGTAATATCAATTTATTGTTACGCGAACATTTTTCTGACGCTTCGTCATCATCAAATTCAAGTTCAACGCAATTTTCAAGCCGAACAACAAACACAAACAATTCCACTGAATGCTGCGCGATACAGAAAGGCGGCGTCCAATGCACTGTGGTTGCAGCTGACATTAGCTGTGTGATATTTACCATTCTATATAGTAAGTTCTTCACATTTCAAAGTACACTGTCTTCATCTTTGTACCTCGCTTGAGAATTTTCAGCAACTTTAGTTTACGTAAACTCATCAATAAACCCGATTCCTTACTGCTGGAAGATCAGAGAAGTGAGACAAGCAGTGAAGGACACAATCAGACAACTTCTTTGTTCAACGAATTGGTTGTCATGAAGTGTATTACGCCATTAAAATTGGTAATTCGTTTTGGTTAGAACGCCATGTCTTGAGGGTGCTTTATTCCAACTTTAACTTGTACCTAAAGTATCGGTAGCAATAAAATGTCGGGTAATTTTTCACGAATATTTTTCTTTCCAGGGAATATCTTCACCCTTTTGGATATCGTCTGAGACGAAAATGTTACCGACTGTCAATTGAAACTGCTAATTGGACCTATCTTTCATTTATGGTGTGTAAAATATAAAGTCATATTGAGTAAGGCTCAGAATCCCTGCTTTTCGTTATCACTTCGAATCCTCTAATTAATTGCAAAGTTTATTCAGTCCCCAACGCAAACATATGCATCTTCATTTGCATTTAATACTATTGGCCCAACGGCCAAATGGATCTCTCCCTTCAGTTATGAATTCATGATGAAGCTGACCAAAATCTTACTCCTTAAGAGAGATTTTAAAACGTAATTAACTACTTTCGACCATTCTTCTTATTAAATACTTTATTCAAGAAGTAAACCCTTGATGAACAAATGTTGTGATGTTTGTCTTTGTTATTTCGACATCGCTTAAATTCAAAAATCCGAAAAAACAATACCTTTAACATTTATAGTGTGACTTTCAAACTATACCACGCTCACAAGATGAAACGAAGCGCAAGAGCAATTTTCTTTTTCTTTTTCATGTGGAAGCACGATTCTTCACCTGAAAAGGCTGATCTGATAATTATCTATCGGCTATCGTATAACGTTATTTGTCATGTCAATAAGAATGATATCTAGTTAGAAGACACAGCGGAGATAATTAAAATCTTACTTTAGACTATGATCTAACTCACTAAAAAAAATAAAGACTACGTTTATGCATGATCTCTAATAAAATGATATTGCCTTAACTGAAAATTAGATATCTCTCTTCAGTTAATTATGAAGTGATAACTCAGTGTTGTGTTTATCATTTATAATTTGCTGCGTATTGGTCTTCTACGTGCACTTTTACTTATGTTATGTTTGTTTTGGCCGAATTCTCTGCCCCGCTGTCCCGCTGTCCGGCTGTCGGTTTGTCGCGATTACATCCTGTAAATCCGTTTTAGTAGGGCTTTTAAGTTCATGATATTCCTTGGAAGAAGGGACAGAAGGTCGTGGTGACGGTGTTGGTGGTGGTGGGGGGGGGGGGGGTTGACCTTGGTTTTTTGGGATAGGAGATTGCCATTACACTTACATGTTCTGGGGGACCCTAGAAAGAGTTTGTTACTCGATCAAAAATCATATCCTTTTGAATAATGGCGACTGGACCTCTTATCGTACCCAACTATTTTCTGGAGGGTTTCTGGACATTATACGGATCAAAATATGCCATAAATAAGACTTGATTGCAAATTATGTGGAAATTGGATGGCTCAGAGCATCGAAATAATAGTTCGACGATAGAAGATAGCATTTTTCTCAAAGAGAAGGCATGTTGTAATGTTTGTAACTGAAAAATGGGGCCACAAATCGGATCTTGGATTTCGTTGAAGCCTTTTCTGAATAAAAGAGGAAAGTAAATTGCACGTGTAAATTAGGAATTTATTTTGTTATGATCGTGGAATTAAACGAATGAAAGCTTAATGTGGCTATACACGGGATAACCCGGTCAAGGAACAATAAAAAAAAACCTTGAGATGCTGTAATTGAGTTAAAATTTAAAAACTATATTCATAAATTTTGAAAAAGACAGTACCTTTCGTAGTTGTTGTTTATATGCCACGAAACTTAATCTGGGAGAACAATTCTGCACATACACCTTATTCCAAAATGGCGGAAAACGCATTGCTCTTTTGTCTCACTGTTAATTGGCCCTTGTTGCCTCGATCCCATCTGCAGAATTCAAAGGAATATTTGGCTTAAAACGAGGCAGCAAGGGCCAACTAACATGGAGGCAAAAGAATAATGTATTTTCCGCCATTTTGGAATAAGGTGTATAACAAAGCTTATCTCATAATTTTCTACTTGTCATATCAGCGAGTTAAAAACTCATAAAGAAAAACCGCTAGTCTACGTTACAGACACAACTCTTCCCCCACACAGTGTACAGACCGACAGTATAAACGCGATAATTAAAAACCCAGAATCTATAGTTTCAATTTAAATTTCGACCCCTAATATGGTGCACAAAAAAATTAATATCACGTTTTTGTAGGTTCGATAATAAAATGCTATTGGCTTAACTGTAAATGAGATCTTTGTCTTCAGTTATAAAGTGATAATTAAACTGAATAAAAACTTGACTACGTATGAATGTCGTGTTGTTATTATGTCAGGTCTGTCTGAATGATTGCGATTTAGCTGCACATGATCTCTGAAACATAGGGAACAAGAAGAGCCCCAGGGGTATTAGACCCCGCCATTGTTCTCCCTCCCCTCAGGGCGTAAAATATATTATGGTCACTCAAGATACAAGCCCTAGCCTCTGTAGCGAGAGACGCGACGAGTATTTGTTTGGCCAAGCGAAAACCCGGAGCCTGGGGCATTAGACCCCGTCCCGACGGCGGGGTAACAAAAAATGGGTATTACTAGACCCTGTCCTGACGTCCTTAACTAAATGAAACACAACTTAGTAACAAGTTTTACCCTAAAGCGGTAAATTTAGAATTTCTTCCCCTTATTTACGTTTACTTTTTTCCTTCCGCGCATTTCACTATTTCAGTTGCGTTTTATAACTCTCTACCAGGTCTTTTCACTGTGCCCCTGACGAGAATGACAGACCTTCTGAGCAGACTAAACAGTTTTCTCGTTATCATTCTATGCAGTACCTAACTTAAGTTTTAGTGAGCTCACTAAAACAGTTGTAAAAAGTTAATACACATTTAATCTTCCATGTTCGGCTTTTTCTCAATGGCATTATCAAATCAATTTCTACTGATTCTATTTAAAGCCGCTCAGAAATACTTTCTATATTTTGAACCAAACTTGCACTGTTTTTCCTCGTTTTAAAAAGGCTAGGTGTATTGAGCCATTTGTTGAGTCGCCTGGTTTGCAGGCGTTTGTTCGTGCTATTGGTCCATTTTCCGTTTGTTTTGCTAGCATTTCGCTCGTTCGATTATCGGGTTTGTTTGTTCGTTCATGCGTTATCGTGGTCGTTCGTTCATTCACTGCTTTCGTTCGTTCGTTTTGTGGCCTTTCATTCGGTCACATGGCTTGTGCGTTCATCCATTGCCTTCAGCCTAGAGCTTCACCTCATGTGACTGTTTACTTGTTAACTCGTAAATAATAAACCCGCTCATAAAGTCCGGAATATATTAAAACCAAGAAGAGGTTAGCATCTCTTGGGTTTTAATATCAGAGATAGTATACCACATATTTCAAAAACCAAAAAAAACATCTGAGTTTGAAACCAATCATTCTCGATCTATTTATTCATATCAAATTCAAATGAAAAACAAAAGTTTTCAGCAAGAATTTATCATTATTGTATTGCGAATCGACGTGAAATTAGGGAGCACAATGAAATGGAGATCAATTTACAGTCAACCCGAGATGAGAAATGACAAACTTCCAGCCTCCCAGAGAGACATTTCACCTGTTTTCTTTAGGCTGTCCTACATTAATTACCTGTCCGCTTTGCATGTCGTTTCCGACTCCACTAGAAATGTGAAAAGATAGCCATTGCAAAAAGCAACCCGAATCGTAGAAGATAAGTCTTGACAAACCAGTTGTTTGACTAAATACTGAGGCACAAACACTATAACATCTTGAACAATATTGCAAGCATTTGTTCTAAAAGACTTAATAGAAAACTTTAACGCAAGATGTTCAGCGTATAACTTGAAACATTATTCTTCAGGTTCATGGGACAATGCCGTTTTATCCAACTATGATTTCTTAAAAATGAAAACATCTTCAAGGAAATAAACAGAACGTGACACGTATTTTTTAGTTCCGTTTTCTTGTCGTTAAACCAGTTGCTTCGTGTAAAATTCATAATTAACATAAAGAAAATACACGTAATTGCTGTTTGCGCGTGATAGATCTTAGCCATTATGATGAAGTTGCATCTTTAAGTGCAGACGTACACGGCACGCATGTATTGCAGCAACATGACAAATTGGACTGGCAATGATAACCAGAAAACGTACGAAGAACTGTTTTGCTCAGCGGAATTAACTGGAGGTACAAACAACCAGCTGATATGTCTTATAGTGGTTAACATTCTTCTGTCCATCACTGCATCTCTGGGGAATACTCTGATCCTAGTCGCTCTTCACAAGGAGTCTTTTCTTCATCCGCCGTCCAAACTCTTGTTTCGTTGTCTGGCGACAACTGATCTCTGTGTTGGTATCTTTGCGGAGCCTCTTGTTGTAACTTATTGGATGTCTGTGGTAACCCAGCGATGGAATATTTGTCGTTACGCGCAAGCATCCATTTTTGTTACAGGTCATGTGTTGTGTTCGATGTCCTTGTTGACATTGACTGCCACAAGTGTGGACAGACTTCTCGCCCTGTTGTTGGGGCTCGGATACAAACAGCTTGTAACTTTAAAGCGAACATACACATCCATAACTGTTTTATGGGTTGTGTCTATTGTTGGTTCAACAATGTACTTTTGGAATTACCTCCTAACCTTAAGGTTGGGTATATAGGTGCGCTACTGTGTATAGTCATCTCAATTTTCTGTTACGCAAACATTTTTCTTACTCTCCATCGTCATCATAATCAGGTACAAAGTCATGTTCACCAAGAAGAACACAGCCAAACAATTCAACTAAACGTAACACGCTACAGAAAGGCATTATCCAGTGCACTGTGGCTGCAGTGGACATTAGTTGTTTGTTGTCTACCTTATGGTATAGTGGTGACTTTGATGACTGAAAGAGGGCTTTCTCCGCCTCTTTATCTTGCAAGGCAAGTTGCACTGACTTTAATTTTCTTGAACTCATCATTAAATCCGACTCTTTACTGCTGGAAGATGAGAGAAATGAGACAAACAGTGAAAGAAACAGTGAGGAGACTTTACTGTTCATCAAAATAGTTTGTTCACCAATATTTCTTGCCTCTCAAAATGAAAGATCACTTTTCTGGTATTGCTGTATTTCATAGGCCATTTTTCAGGGCCAAAATGGAGTTTATTGTATATATGATGTTGTTATTGGCCGATAGATTTAACTTTTGTGGTTCAACGTATTAGCACACGTTACAACAGTAAAGAGAAAACTAGAGTAACTGATCAGTTAAATTGCCTTCTATCAGAGCCAAAGATATTATACATGACTATATACTGTAGCTAGACCCGGAAATTTTGACACCCGTCTACATTTAGAACAAAGCTCTAATATTCCTCCCAATCGTGAACATGTAGTTCACTTGACTGTTGCTAGAACCAAACAAAGCAAAGGGTAATACTGAGTAAGAAGTTATGTGATAAAATTCCGATTATTTTAAATCAGTCAAACAGTTTGGAGATAAAAGCTTGAAAGAAGACCAAAAACGTGAAAGAAGCTGATACCCTTTTTTGTGTGTGTTAAAAATGCTTTTTAGTTTAGATTTATCCCCATATTTAGAAGATTTAGTAAACGTCAAGCCACTGACAACAGTTCAGGTTGCCAAAAGCTTACCAAATGACAATTGTCGTCTGATTCATAAAAACACGCGCATTTCTCCCTCAGCTAATTTCACGCACGTCTCATTTGCGATTTTAAGCTTTTAAATAAAGAAATTCTGATACTCAGTAACGTTCGGCTACAACTCTCGAATTTTATTTATGATAATTTACGTTTCTTTTCATTGTCAGTAATCATTTTTCAACGACAAACCTGCTCACCTTTATTTTTGATAGCACATGAAAAGGTTACAGCGTTGTCCACTAAAAAGGTCTTACACCTCAGAGAAATATTGAGTACCTTTTAATAAGTAGTTCTTCCTGTGCTTTACGTAAAGCGAATTCTTTTAATTTCGAAACCAAAATGACCTCATGTAATTTTCCAAGACAAACTTCCTTCATGTTTTATAACCTCAACTTTCAATTTCCTTCAAACGTTGAGTTTATCCGATGGGTTTGTTAGCTTTCCAGAAGATTTATGATGCAAATGCTAGCATAGCTCAGTAGGCAGGTGACCAACTCAAGCAAACTTCCTTATCAGAAGACACAAGAAATGAGTACTTTTTATCAGCTGACTAAAAACCATTTTGACTGAATGATGTAAAAATTATGACTTTTCTCGAAAACATTGGACTTCAGTCGGTCAAAATTACTTTCCCATGTTCCATTACACTTCCATTATACTTTTCCAGTTGCCCATGCTATGTTTATTGCAAATTACAGAGACAGATACCACAGCTTTTGCTTTATGAAGAACGTTCCGAAACGAAGGCTTTAGTATCGTCTAGAACTGTGTGGATAATAAAAAATTCAAATACGTCACTGAAAAAAGTGAATAAATGACCTTCAATTTGCATACAAATGGTGCAAAAGTCCATTAAAATTAACCCAAGGTGGCAAAGAAGAATAACCCCAAATTGGCGTCCTTTCACTTGCCATCTTTTAAACCGGATTTGACGTACTGCCATTGGCGACGTGAGCAGGTGACAACCACAGAGGACAAGCCACTTCACAAAGAATAAGATAACAATTAAATAACGGTCGTCAATTTAACATTAACAAAAACAATAGGACATAAAGAATATTGCCTTAGTAAAATGTCGATAACAAACTTTACTGGCGCTGCAAAACTGAAAACATACAAAGAACTGTATTGCTCGACAGAAATAACTGGAAGTATACACAGCCAGGGGATATGCCTTTCAGTGTTAAACATTTTTTGTCCATCTCTGCATATTTGGGATTAATATTCTGATCCTAGTCGCACTTCACAAGGAGTCTTCCCTTCATCTGCCATCTAATCTCTTGTTTTGTAGCCTGGCGATAACTGATCTTTGTGTTGGTATCACTGAATAACCTCTTAATGTTCCTAAATGGATGTCTGTAGCGAACGAACGATGGGATATTTGTCGCTTCACGTCAATTGCAACATTCATAACGGGATATATGTTGTGTTCAGTGTCCTTGTTGACATTGACTGCAATAAGTGTGGACAGACTTCTCACCCTGTTGTTAGGGCTCAGATACAGACAAGTTGTAACACTGAAAAGAGCATCTGTAGCTGTAATTATTTCTTGGGTCGTCTCTATTGTCGGTTCCGCATTGTATTTTTGGAGTTATCACATAACGCAATGGCTTAGTTATATAGCTGTACCACTGTGTCTGGTTACTTCGATTTACTCTCACACAAAGATTTTCATCTCGCTGCGTCATCATCAAACTCAAGTTCAAGACAATGTCCAAGGACAGCAGAGCCAAGCAATTCCACTCAACACTGCGCGATACAGAAAGCAGTGTCCACTGCACTGTTGCTGCAGTTGACATTAGTTGCTTGCTATATATTTGCCAAACGGAATAGTGGCACCTTTGACAACTCACAGTAGAAACTCTTCCGCGGATTATCTCCTAAGGCAATTTACAATAACCTTAGCGTTTTTAAACTCATCAATAAACCCGATTCTTTACTGCTGGAAAATCAGAGAAGTAAGACAAGCAGCAAAGGACACAATCAGACAACAGTTTTGTTTTTCAAGTTAGATTCTAATCAAGTCGGGGAGTGTTATATTTTGCCTTAAGTTCAGTGTTTAGTTTCTTTGAAATCTATGTCTTGAAGTTTGTTTATACTCAGTTTAACACGTAGAAAATATGTGCATGTGACAATGGATATTATTCTCCTTTTATAATTCAAATTAATTTATGCTAGAGTTTTGTTTCTTTAATGGAAGTCCTCGTATTACACAACAAGGGCAAACTATATAAGAATGGGCGGCCAACAAAGGTGAAAGAAGTCTACTGCTTCAGGTTAGTTATATATTCGTATTATTAACTATTCTACTCAAAAAGTGAAGGTTTGCAAACCTAGGCACCGCATAAAATGTAAACAGTGGCCAGGTTAGGCTAGGAGCAGTCTATTTTCACAGGCGAAAAGCTGCGGGACGGTTGAAGATGATGGAAAACGCTGCCACGAGAAAAAGACAGTGGTTGTTTACCATTTACAACAACTTTCCGGAAATTCCGGTTGGAAAGTAAATGGTACACGACTTTTCGGGTCGTTCCAGTGGAAAATTTCCGGGAGCAAGGGAACGTCTGAAAGGGTAGTCCTGTTTTTCCGGACGGAATGTTCTTAACGGAAATTCGTGTACCATTTGTTCAAACCTAATCTTTGATACCAGTTTCAGGCTCTCGCGGCCATTTTCTGGAGCTTAACGGGAACGAAAACGTCACTTTTAAAATGACTTCACAATCTTTGAAACTTCTTGGCGATTATTCCGACTCGTTTAACCTGTCTCATGCATTCTAATTATCCAGGAGCTGAATTTGTAACGACGGCGTATCAGTTCAGGAAGAACTTATTTAGAAAATTAATTAGAAAATAGCTGTGTCCCCAATTAGCGACCTGTCTTTACAGGGTGCTAGATCACTTGACACGTGAATAAAGTTATTACTATTATATTATTATTATTATTATTATTATTATTATTATTATTATTATTATTATTATTATTATTATCATTATTGTTATAAAAACGAAAATTCACCGTCGTGTGTTTGCGTTCTACATAAAACTTTGAATTTGGTTTTTTCACGTTGTAGTTGTACACAGAACAGCAAAGAAATATACCAAAAATAACGCATGTGCAGAGTCTTTGTTTTGTTGATCAAAGCTTTTGTTTTGCGACCTTCTCATCAGCCGTCGCCGTCGTGCATATTAGGGAACTTAAGCAAACACGACGGCGACGGCTGACGAGAACGTCACAAAACAAAAGGTTTAATTAGCAAAACAATGACCCTACACGTGCGATACAGATTTTTGTAGATTTCTTTGCCCTACAAAACAAAAATGACCAAATTCATAGTTTTACGTAGAACGTGAACACACGACAGAGAATTTTCTTTTTTCTACCTGAACTGTAACGCCGTCCTTACAGAGTCAGCTCCCCGCGGATTGTTCGGCTACATTAGACAGATTGAACGAGTTGAAACTATCGCGAAAAAGTTTGAAATATTTGTAAGTCATTTTTGAAGTGATGTTTTCCTTGCCGTTGCCGTCGTGGTTGCTTAAGTTCCCCATTTTTTGGCAAATGGTAGGGTTTCTGCAAATGGTAAGCGCCAGTCCCGAACGGAATTTTTCCAATACGGAAATTTACTTACCATTTGCTCAAACCGACCCAAACAGCAAACCGACCGGTTTGCCCGTGTAAACGGTAAACAAGCAATATTTTGCCTTGCTATTCCACAAACGAAGTTTATCCGAATGAGGAATATATAAGCCTACGGTTTCCAAACGTTCGGTAAAACATTCTTTATGCAAGCCTACAATCGGATGGTTGAACTTTTCTTGAACACAGAAGCTGTGAAGGTTTCTTTTCCACTTTTCGAACATTTGTGACTTTTGCATGATTTAAATTCACAGAAATTTTGAAAAGGTTATAACGTAGCCAGTTAAACTGAAAACAAGAAAGGCATTCCCTGATGGTCACTAAAGAAACAAAAATTAGCTACAAACCTTATTAAGGGTTTTGTGAATGAATATATCTCAAAGACGTTGCTTTTAATTATTCTTTTCTGCTTTGTGCCTAAATTTAGACAATTTAGACGTCTGGGTTCAAGCCGATCAATCATTCTCTATTTATTTACACATGTCAACATTAAAACCACCCTTAAAGCAAAATATTTTCTTATTTGTTTAAACAGACTTTAAAATAGAATATTTTAACGCAAGGTGTTGACCGTATAACTTCCAATACTGTTACACAGGCTCGTGGGACTTGACACTGTTTTTCTATCTATGATTTCTTAAAGTGAAAACGTCTTCAAGGAAATAAACAGAACGTGCCACGCATTTTTATGTTTCCTTTTCTTTCCGATAAACCAGCTGCTTCGCGTAAAATCCATAATTAACATAATAGAAAACACAGTTACAGTCAAGTTCATTTAATATATTTAATATATTGGCTTTCAGAAGATTTATGACGCAACTGGTCCACAGGTGACCAACTCAAGCAAACTTCCCTATCAGAAAATAACACAAAAGACGGGTATTGTTGTCAGTTAACTATCCACATTATGATAAACGTGGTAAAAAAATTGTATATGGCTATTCTTTAAAACGTTAAACTTTCAAAATCACTCTGCTTTGTTCTATCTTGAAAGAATGATCAGCTGCTTTCACTTATCTTGCAGTTATGGAGTATAAGTTGTAATTATGCTTACAAAAAAACTTTCATTATCTCTATTTTTCTCACGATTCAAGATGCACGTCAGCTATGGTGTGTTGTGATATTTAACAATTATTCTACGAGGGCGCGCTGGATATCGAATGATAGATAACCAACGAGGCGCGTAGCGCCGAGTTGGTTATAATCATTTGATATCCAGCAAGCCCGAGTAGAATAATTGTTTTATTAAAAACTTAACCACTATTAAAAAAAAATCAAGAAAGAACGGGAAAAATGAGAAAAGAAATTTAAACGGAACAAGAATCGCTCACATGACTGAACGAAAAAGGCGCGAAAACCTTGCGAAGTGTTGCAGCGTTTCATTGCAAAGCTGAATGAATCAATGAAAACTGCTCGAAAGTGAACAAAGTAGCACAAGTTTTGGAAAGAAATCTTCTAATTATTGGCTCTGAAATATGGTACATGTTTGATTTTTCCTGAAACATTGTTGTTATCATCGTTCAAAGCGGATTGAAGCTGTACAATTTCACCATATTAGCTGCTGGAGTTGAAACTGAACAAGTTTGTAATCTGTTCGCACAACGGAGCCATCATGTGCGTGTTTCATCGAACTGAAGACAGAACAAATTTGAACTTGAAGAGGTAATTTCCATGCAGCTCAGAAGCAAGATTACTGTAGTGAGGAACATTAGAAGTCATCATCATAGTTTGTTAAATGCAAAGTGCAAAATGCAGTTGTTCTCGGTTTAGAGGTTGCGGACGGAATGGTAAGCTTAAAAACAACAGTCAAACAACTGGAAAAGCGATTCAACTCCCTTTACATGGCATCCGATTTCTATCTGAGCATTTGGACCTGTTGGAACACAGAGCTACAACGAGAGCAGGTAAACCAGTGTCAATTTTGCGTGTTAAAGGCGAAAAAAATCTCGCCCTTCCTTCCTTCTTGGTAGTTTGCCGCTGTATTTTTTTAGTACTTGTTTAGACTGCCTCATGATTTTCGCACCGACACGCCAGAAATGTGTGATAGTTTTTATTAAATGCTCCTGCCCCATTTCACTGTGTTTTATTTTATGTCTTGTCTTGATATTTTGAAGTGGAAAGCTTTCCTAATAAAACCTACCGTGTTCAGTTTCAATAATCGACGTGACGATCGATGAAAGAATTCAAATTAATTGTAAACACGACGCTTAATGCTTAAATTTCTATTTCTACACAGTTTCTTCAAACAGTTTTGACTTGTGTTAGACGACGCTGCTGGTGATGCTTGTTGGTGACGATGTTGGAATTTCCGCTTAATTTAAATTCGCTACCAAGGGATTTTTCTCGTCCATTTTTCTCGTCGGGTTGCTCGCGAGGAAAAAACTTTCAGCTCACTTTGTTGTTGAGTGTTCATTGACCATATTTGTCGCAGCAGGTATATGAGCTGATAGCCTAGCTCCGTTCAGCCAATCAAAATGCTAGAAATCCAATATACCTAGTCCAGTTTTTAATAAATACATATATATTGCGAACTGTTTTCAATTTTAATTACTTTAACTACAGAAAATTTTGTGACAGAAAATTACTGTCAAAACATTTTCCAGTTATCCCTGGTGTGTGTATCGTAAATTACAAAGGCCCATGACCAATATTTTTGCTTTATGAAGGAAGTCCGAAAGCGGAAGCATTAGTATAATCTAGAACCATGTAGTCAATAACAAATTCAAATGCATGTCACGAAAAAAGTGAAAAAGAGCCATTTCTTCAAAACTGTGCAACTGAATGGTGCATAACAAAATAAAAGTCCACTAGAAATTTAAACGAAACTGACGATAGAAAAATGCCGCCTAGTTTGGGTCCCTCCACTTGTTGTCTTTAAACTGCCTTTGACATTTTCGCATTAGAGATGGGAGCAATTGACAATCACACGGGACAAGCCAAGTCATGGAAAATAAGATACTCAATAGTATCGGAACATTAGAATAGTCAATCGCAGTTCTAAAATTACTTGAAAACGCGTTTAAACACCAACTGTGACTTCGTATTGGTTCCTGCTGTCTCTCATTATCAAAAGGCATGCTCTCCTTACTGTTCACCGTATATTTCTTGTGGTACTAGTTAAGAGAATTTGATTTAACATCAAGACAATTCATCTTTGGTGATTATTTCGTATATTCTCATGATCTTGATCTTTCATCAAGTAATGATATTGTGAGGAGAAAATAGATACTTATCACTATTGGGGCTTACAGGGTTAAACAGATTGTAGCAGAATAATATTGTGTTCTTTCATACTTATTTAATCAGCTGCATGTCAAGTCAGGAACTTTAAGGTGGCAATCGCGAATGGAGTTGATTTAAAATGCTCTGTTTTAGTACATTTAAGTTGATTCATCCTTCTAAAGACAAGATGTAACTAAATTCACCACAGACTATCCATTACAGCCGGTACAATGACGATAACATACTTTACTGGCAATGCAAGCTATAAAACAATCGAACTGTTTTGCTCAGCAGTGGTAGCGGGAGGAATACCCAACCAGCTGATATCCCTTTCAGTGTTAAACATTTTTCTGTCCACCACTGCATTTCTGGGCAATACTCTGATCCTAGTCGCCCTTCACAAGGAGTCTTCCCTTCATCTGCCGTCCAAACTCTTGCTTCGTAACCTCGCGAAAACTGTGTTGGTATTATTGTAAGGCCTATTGCCGTTATTTATTGGATGTCTTCGGTGAACGAACGTGGGAATATTTGTCGTTTTGCATTAGCTGCATCTGACGTCACAAGCTTCATGTTGTGTTTGGTGTCTGTATTGACACTGGCTGCAATAAGTGTGGACAGACTTCACGCCCTCTCTTTAGGGCTAAGATACAGACAAGTTGTGGCATTGAGGGAAACGTGTTTAGCAGTATTTTCTTTTTGGTTTGTCTCTACTGCTGCTTTAGCAATGCGCCTTTGGGGTTACCGTATATCATAATGGTATGGCTATACAGTTTTGTCAATTTGTCTAGTAACATCAATTTATTGTTACACAAAGATTTTTCTCACGCTTCGTCATCATCGAATTCTAGTTCAAGGCAACTTTCAAGCCGAACAGCAAAGCCAAACTGAATTCCACTGAATGTTGCGCGATACAGAGAGGCGGTGTCCAGTGCACTGTGGTTGCACTGAGACCGCAAACAGTGAAATACACATTCATAAAACGTTGCTGCCCATCAAATAACTTTGTTCGCCAGTGTTCCTTGTCTCTCAAATTGAAAGTTCAGTAATCGTGTATCGCTTATTTCATGGGTCATATTTCAGTACATGAACAAGTTGTTCACTTGACTATCTTTGGAAACCAAACAACCGGGTGACGAACTTAAGCGAGCGTCTTTACCGTGTAATTAAGAACAGAACTTCTGTGATAAAATTCCGACTTCAGTAAATTCACACAGATTGGAGAAGAACCCTAGCTAAGACTAGGATCTTACATATAAACAGTTATCACACCTCTTTGTGTTCAGGGTACTTTCTGGTTTAGATTTAAAATGCCATTTGCTGAAAGTTACCTTGTAGAAGGAGCCACAACACTCAAAAGACGTACAGAGGAAAACTGTCTTCTTTTTGAACGTAACACTCTTGTTGTAAACGTAATGATGCAACCGAAAAAGTACAGATTGTCAAAAGTTAAACAAATTGACATCTGATTCATGAAAACACACGCATTCCTCTTTGGGTTAAGTACATATTTCATTTGCAATTTTTGCTTTACAAGAAAAATAATGGGACAAACCGTTTGGCAACAGCTCTCGAAGGCTCTAATTTATGACATAGTTAAGTTTCTTGTGATTGATAGTGATTTTGGAAGGCGAAATTGTTCACTATTATTTTTGATGGCACATAGAAAGGTTATTGTGTCATCCACTAAAAAGGTCCCACAACACCTCAAAGGGCAACACAGAAAGTTTAATGGGGGTGACGAAAATATTGAATGCCTTTTATTAAATAGGTCTCCCTGTGCTTCATCAAAGGCAAACTCTTTGAAGGTCGAGAACAAAATTACCTCTCGTGTCATTTTTCACCACAAGCGTCCTTCGTATTTTGTAACCTCGAGTTACATTTTCTTTTAGTCATTACGTTTATTCGATATATTAGCTTTCCATGATTTATGACGCAAATGCGTTAGCATTTGACCAACTCAAGCAAAACTTCCGTATCAGAACATAACAAAAGAAAAGAATATTTTGTCATTTGCCCTTCTCTTAAAAAATTAAAAATCATTCTACTTTGTTCTATCTTGAAAAGCTGATCGGCTGATTGCACTTATCCTCCAGTTATGGAGGATAAAGTTAAATTTTTTTTTCACAATTAAAGATGCAGCACGTCGGCTATGGTGTGGTGTTATTTATATATTGCCACTTGTTTTCATGTTAATTACTTAATCTACTGTGCATGCTATTACTTAAGCTACAGGAAATGACGTATGTCAAAAGCAAAGAATGAACAGTGTAAATAATTATAAATAAAAAATGTAAAAAAAATGATACTTGGGGCAAATGAATAGTGCCAAAGAAAATACAAGTTTACTAGAAAGTCAACCGAAGATGACAAAAGAAAAATACCTCCTACTTAGCGTTCTTCCAGTTGTTGTCCTTTAAACCGCCTTTGACGTGATCCCATGAGAAACATGAACAGATGACAAACACAGAGAACAAGACAAGTCACGAAAGATAAGATATTCAATAAATTCTGGCCGTCAATTTGACCAACAGAAACATCAGAACATTAGAATATTGTAGTAGTCAATCGCAGTTCAAAAATCATTGGAAAATGCGTTTGAACAGTAAGTTTGACTAACACGTGTTATATTCCTTCCGGCTCTCTCTCTCTCATCTTCATTTCCAAGGAAATAAAGAGAGAGTAGCAGAATAATATTGTGTTCGTTCATACTTATTTAATCAGCTGCGTGTCAAGTCAGGAAATGTACGGCAGACATCACGAAAGGATCGGAGCTAAATTAACATGTTCCGTTTTGGTATTTTAAAATTTATCCATCCTTATAGAGACGCGATATAAGTAAACTCCACAAGGGCTATCACTGCTGTAAAATGGCGATAATAAACTTTACTGGCAATGCAAGCCATAAGACATACGAAGAACTGTTTTGCTTAGCAGAGGTAACGGGAGGTATACACAACCAGCTGAAATGCCTTTCAGTGTTAAATATTTTTCTGTCCATCACTGCATTTCTGGGGAATACTCTGATCCTAGTCGCCCTTCAGAAGGTGTCTTCACTTCATCCGCCGTCCAGACTCTTGCTTCGTAACCTGGCGACAACTGATCTCTGTATTGGTATCATTGCTGAGCCTCTTGCCGTTATTTATTGGTTGTCTGCGGTGAACGAACGATGGGATATTTGTCGCTTTGCCGTAGTTGCATCTTCAATAAGAAGCTATATGTTGTGTTTGGTGTCTGTCTTGACACTGGCTGCAATAAGTGTGAACAGACTCCTTGTCCTCTCTTTAGGGCTACGATACAGACAAGTTGTGACATTGAGGCGAACGTGTTTACCAGTATTTGCTTTTTGGTTTGCCTCTACTGTCGCTTTCACAATGCATCTTTGGGATTACCGTATATCATATTGGTATGGCTATATAGTTATATAATTGTGTGTGGTAACATCAATTTATTCTTACACAAAGATGTTTCTGACGCTTCGTCCTCATGAAACACTAGTTCAGGACATTTTCGAGCCGAACAACAGTGCCAAACAATTCCAATGAACGTTTCGCGATACAGATTAAAGGCGGTGTCCAGTCCACTGCACTGCAGTTGACATTGGCTGTTTGTTATTTACCATTCTATATAGTAAGTTCTCAGTTGATTTTTCAAAGTACACTTTCTTCATCTTTGCATCTCGCTTGGGAATTTTCAGCAACTTTAGTTTACGTAAACTCATCAATAAACCCGATTCTTTGCAGCCAAGGGCTGAATTATGTTAAGAGTTACAATACCTAAGAAAGGGGAAAAGTCTAAAATTAAAATTGGTAATTCCTTTTGTTAGAACGCCAGGTCTTGAGGGTGCTATATTCCAACTTTAACTTGTATCTGAAGTATCGGTAGCAATAAAATATCATTTTTTCACCAGAAAACGTTTCTTACCTCTCTTCGATTCCCTCTGGAGATGAAAAAAGCCTACAGCCCCCAAACTTTGTTAAAACTATAATTCTAGGAATCTAGCACAGTGGGATGCTGGTGATATATTCGGACAAGGGAGAAAACGGCAATCGAGAGATTCATTGAACGAGAATGATATTCGATAATATACCTCACAATATAGGAAAGTTGAACGTTAATTCGTTAGTCTCACGATGGAATCGCCTTGAGTTGTTGATCGCAATATGTTTAAAAACACAGAAAGGAAATTTGACTCTCATTTTATACCCCAAACTTAACATATGAAGAAAAAATGAGCAAACGTAGGGTATTCTTGCACGACTTTTTCTTTCCAGGGAATATCTTTTGGATATCGTTTAAAACGAAAATGTTACTGACTGTCTAAACTGCTAATTGAACCTTAATATTTCATTTATGGTGTGTAAAATATAAGGTTATATTGAATGAGACTCAGACACCCTGCTTTTCGCTATCACTTCGAATCCTCTATTTACGTGCAAATCGCAAACGACTTTTTTAGTTAATTCAGTCCACAACGCAAATATATGCATCTTACAATTGGCCGAACGGCCAAATGGATCTCTCCCTTCAGTTATGAATTCATGAATTCAGTGGTCCAACCTCGCTTGCCTTGCAGTTTCGCGGATGGAGTATATGCACCAGCTCGAACGGGTTGTTTGTCCGCCGGAGAAGGGTTCCGAGGACAAAAGGCCCATCAGCGAGCAGCAGTTGCGAAATGTTATCGCGAGGAAACTAGCCTGTCATAAACTCCAAGGACAGGCTAAAGGGCGCGAGGGGTTTAACCTAAAAGTTAGCTACATCTTACAACTCAAGAAGTCCCAGCAGAACCGCTGTGCGGCATGCAACATCGAGCTGCTCTGGAATTATGCCCCAAAAGACACGCAGCAATTTTCTATAGATCGACTTGATAATAGTAAGGCGCACTGTAAGGGTAATGTGCGCCTGGCCTGTCTGGAGTGTAATCGAAAAAGAGGGGCGGCCGCCCTCATTACTGAACATTGGCTGGAGGAAGCATTGTATTAGGGGGCACAACCAATAGCCGTCAAGTAAATAGTAAATAGTCGTCAAGTAAATAGTAGAAAACAGGCTCGTTGGGTTTAGTTATAGATTTCTCAAGTTTGTATGTTTTCAGAGACCAGATTGGGTCAGTGGCTCTTCTGCGACCCCCGTCAAGTTCAACAGGTTGGTAGAGATAGCGAACACTCACACCGGAGGGGAGCTTTTTTTCCTTCACGCCAACCGGTCTAAAATAAGGAGTTGAGGGTTTAACCGAAACAGTTTTTTCTTTGATTGTTTTAGCGGGTTTTTTGCCAGTCAACTGTGTCACTTCGTTGTTCAAAGCAGAAACAACTGCGGGTAATCAAGCAACCCATTCAGTTGACCGCTGACCTTCTGGAAGGCACATTTCAACGCCATAGCGGTGTCCGAACAGGCGCTCAGCCAGGGTCCGATTAAATCTTTCCACAATAGCTTGATCACGGTGTATATCTTCACGACCGCGCCTGACCTCGACATTGTGTTTCGAAAGCAGCTGATTCACAGCCCCCATAAACTCACGTCCGGGATCCACCTGAAGCAGTTTCGGCCATCTCAAGGGTCCTTGCTTGTAGATCCGTTCCAGAGCTCTTGCAACCTCATTTGCCTCTTTTGTGGTCAGTGGTTCGGCATCTTTGTACCGAGAAACCTCATCTACGACTGTGAGGGCGTACTTGAAAGTCTTACGGGAGCGTGGTGGGTGATCATGGGGGAGATACAGGAGATCGGCTTGGTGGACTATGTTTGGAACAGGCACGTCGAAATTTGGTCTTGGAATGTGCCGTGGTACAGGCAAGTAAACCTGCCAAAGAGCTTTCTTTATCAACCAGTTTTGAGCTACATCATCAGAGACCTTGAGTTAATTTTTTTTATGGCTGTAACCCCTTTCCAGTACCCTTGAGGGCTGTAGTAGATTTTTGATGACCTGCTGATTTGTTTTACACTCATTAAAATATATGAATATATATGAAACAATAAAAAAGTTGGACAAGATGGACGATCCATTTGGTTTTTTCCAAGGGATGAAAGTACCTTCACGTTCAGAACTGAGCAAAATGTTGGACCAGTTCCAGGAAGAACTGCGCTCTTCATATCGATCAGCACCAACCGCAGGTCGGAGTAATTACTGTCCTTCATGCGCGGTAAAGCTCGTCGTCAATTGTCAGGAGTTCCTTTATGAATACCCGGAGTGCCATATGGTGATCAACGCCGATGACATTCAAGACGTGAGTTCGGTCAGACCCCCAAAGAACCCGACGCTAGTGTACACTGGGTTCATTTAAAAAATGTTCTAAAAAAATGTGGAATTTACGACATGTTTAACGATGATCAGATACGCTTTCTGGGAAACGTTATTGAACAATTTCAGATGTATACCGGTAATTCAGTGAACTACGTTAGCTTTCTGCACAATTATTTTGAAAAGGTTTCTTCTAAAGACGGGCCACGTAAAAACGAAATTCGCGAACTTCTATCTCTTCACCTCCCTAAATTACCAAAAACCGAGCAACGGGCAAAAGAAAAGTTTGATGAATCGTGGAGAACCCAGTGACCTCTTACCAGGGAGCAAACAGTTTGCTGTATTTGGCATTTAGCCTTGAGGGTATTTCCATACAGTGGTCACTGATAAAATTATTAATCATTTTCAATCTGTCGAGGAACGCTTATTCCTTGAAAGGTTCACCTCTGAGGTAAAATCGAATTTCGTCAAGGATTTGTTTGTACTCGATCCTTGCAAAATTTGCTTTCTCAACCTTTCATATTTCTTGAAGGTTGCCTCCTCTTTGACAATGAGACCGGCCCCTGTTAAAGTTGCAATGACAACTGGATTCAGGGTTATACCACCTGCCACCGCAGCGCTGACAATTAATTTGCCAGCAGAAATGTCGCAAATCAAATTTTTTCGTTGGTAGCTGCGGTATAGCTTTTCGTGTAATGTTTCTTGTAGTAGTAGGCATAAAGATTTTTCAGCATTTCAACAGTCCCCTTGGAAAGAGTTGTGTCGATGTGGTTGAAGTCGAATATATTTCGCCTTGTGTCGCTCATCGTAATATATAATATCAAAAAATTTACTATAAGAAAATCAAGCGCTTGATAATCGAGCCATAGCTTTTCCAAGCGTCGATATTCAAGTCTAATGCCAAAAGGCCGGAAGAAGGCACCTTAAAAAACCACCCACCCCTCTGTGAAGAGAAAACCCTTGATGAGCCCAGATTTTCAGTGAAAAAGTTTTTTGGAGAGGAAAAGATTTTCAAAGATACTCTTTTGTGTGAAGTTATGCTGACATGACCACCCTGCAAAGAAATGATTTCGGCGCCGTTCAACGTAAATCTGTTGTCCCCTTTTTTCGAATCCAAAAAGCCGTTTATGTGGTGAACGGCACTATGCAGTAGGTGTCCGTTGTATTCAGGTCTGTTTGCATCACCATTTTACCATTTTCAGTAACCTAGATTGTGTCATAAACACTCGAGTCCACATCATTTTGTGATCCCTTGACGCCATAAAAAATCATATAACCTATTCCCTGCGTGGGGCTAGTTGCAGTGCTCTGACAATGCATGTCAATGTAGATGTATTCGGGCGGGGTTATGCTCCACTTATGTAAGTGAACGATGGATCTGGTGTATTTGACAAACAGCTTGGTGACTTGTTGATTAATATTTAGTGAAGTGGAAACGACACTCACTGATAAATTTGTTGTGCTTGGAGGGAAAAATTCAATGGCCAAAGTGTACTCGCCTTATGGAAGTTTAAACATGTTGAATCCAATTCGAGAAGAGTAATTATTTTGAGCGTTTTTCCCCATTGTGAAGCTGTATGCTTTTTCGTTTACAGTGTGGGGGAAACCTGAGAAGTCAACTATGCCAGTGACTCTTATGTTGTTTTCGCTGGATGACTCGTCGGTCCATGAGATACCTGAAAACGTCTTTTTTATTGGTTGAGCTGGTGATGTGGGACTCCTGGATTTTTGTGTCGATGTAACTTTTTAGCCCTAAAATTACATCCCCTTTGGCGGTGTTCACCTTATTGCTAACATAGCCGACATTAGCTGCAACTTTTATGTTTTTGTCATCGGTTTTCAAATTAATTATTCCTTTATCATTCAAGTCCAAATTAGCAGTCATACTATTGCTACCATCAACCTTGACATATTTTTTTGCTTCCACATTAATTCTGTCGTTGAGATACTCAACACACGTGGCGTCTCTCGGATTTGATGGAAGATCAAGATTGGTAATAGAGTGGTTTTTCAGGTCGATGTCAGCTGCTTTATCCAGCTTGGTGGTTAGTTGAGTGTCGACATATATTTTGTTTGTCGCCTGATTTGCCCCTCTGGGGCCAGGGTCTTTGACGTTGTAGATGGTATTGTCATTCATATTTATCGCATTTTCCATTTTTCCTCTTTCTTTTTTTGCGAGAAAGGTTTCTCACTGGTTTGCATAGCTTATAGCTTTATCCAGATCCCCTTGAACAGGATACGGGTTGCTTTTCAACCCCAAAATCTCGTACTTATCTTGCATATTGATGTCAGCGTTTTCGTCCAACTTTGTCGCTAGTAAAGTAGGATCTCCACCTGCGCCAGTGGGGTCTTGCGGCCCTTTCAAGCCTTGAGACCTTGTGTGCCACGTGGGCCTTCCAAGCCTCGGGGTCCTGGATCACCTTTGTCTCCTTTTTCACCCTTATCACCCTTATTGCCTTTTTCTCCTTTTTCACCCTTATCACCCTTATCGCCTTTTTCTCCTCTATCCCTTTTGGGCCGGTCTGTCCGTGGTCGCCAGCCGGTCCTTCCGCACCTTGGGGGCCTGTTGGGCCATGAGCACCATGGGGCCCAGTTGGGCCTTGGGATCCTGGTGGCCCCTGCGGGCCTGTTTCGCCTTTCGGTCCAGGGGGCCCTTGTGGCCCTGGCGGTCCTGGAGGCCCACTTGCACCTGTACCACTCCCAGTTTCATCGATCGTGCTGTTTAGGTAGCCCATTGTATATATCTTCATTAAAATTTTTTTCATCAATTTCTGTGGTTTGTCATAGTAAAAGAAGGAATGTTTTTTGTCGGTTGCGCTGTCCAGCAGTTGGTGATCCACCCCAAGCTCGTCCTCGATTCGCTTGCTTTCTTTCGGAAGAAATGCAAAAATGCAAAAATGGCTACAGTTGTCGCGGATGTTTTTTGGTACCTTGTAAAAGGTTTGAGTGAGATAAATAACGCTGCAGTTTTGGTGCCGCCCGTTTGATGAAATAGTTGATGATGGCGTTTTGGTTGCTTTCACAAACCAAGTCGTCAAAGACAACAACCTTTTGGTTGTCCACCGGAAGCTCTTCAAGTGGAATAATCACATCCCCTCGCGCCTCGAGGACCTCGTAACCAACTTTGGGGTCGATTTTTTTGGCAAAGTCCTGTAAAAGCGCCCGATATTTGTTTTGGTGGAGGTTTTTTGAAAAAAGGTAGACTTTGTCATATTCCAGAGACTCGTAAAGCATATGCAGCAGGATGTTTGTTTTTCCAGAATAACTTGGCCCACAAATTAACATCCGGAAAACATCAGTGGGCATGCAAGGGTGTCCTTGCTTGTAGTCAGTTGTCGTAAGAAAGTTAGGATCATAATTCGGAATCTTCATTTTTTATTGAAGTGGAAACATAAGGCTGCTGAAAAGTCAGCGGTCGATCAGCAAACACATGAGATGCTTCAAAAATTCAAAATGAACAAAATTGGGAAGGAGTTTGGCCAGCTTGTAGGAGAGGAACTTTTTGAAACGATTACGAAAAGGCTTGAAAAGAGCACCCCTAAGCAAGAGAAAGCGGAGGTAGACGAAACTCCTGGTTATGGTATGGATGAGTTAGGCAGAATTAATCCGATTGGTGATGACTTTAGACCGGACACACCAACACCAACACCAACACCAGCATCATCATCACCCCACCATCACCACTGCCACCACTTCCTGATGTTGATGTTGATGGTGATGGTAAGTTTCCCCAACCACTTCCACCGCTGGAAGAAACTTCCATACGCAAAACGTGGGGGGACCCTGGGCCGGTTTAGTACGAATATCCACATGAATCAACCCTGCTGCAAACGGTCAATCAGCTGATCACGAAATACGGAAATGACCCCCACAACAAAGTGAAAAGTAAAGAATCTAGATTATTCGGTTATTCTATAGAGGACCTTAAAAGGATAAGAGATGGGATTTATGAAAAAAGAAGGGCAACTTAATCTCTTTCGAAACAGCTTCAGGAAGGAAAGCAGAGACTAAAGCCTCCACCTCCACGTAAAAGTAAAGAATCTCCTCTAAGCCCCCTGGAAAAGGCTGTAATAAGCCGAAGACCTAATATCGAGCGGTCAGACGGTGAAGATGACTTTCCTCAACAAAACTGGGAAACAGAAGGGAGTGGTTTGATGAACGTGTTCCCTGACGAAATAATCAATCAACTTTGGGTGTGCTTGGGTTCGATCAAGGCTGGAAACAGTTCAATAAGACTTCAACACCAGTTTATTTCTCTGCTTGATTCACTTGTTGAAAACGGTGTAATCAGTGAAAAACACGGGGAGCTCGTGTTTCTCTCCGCCAGATTGGCGAAAACGCTAACCGAACTGTGAGAACCTCGTCTGTTTTCCATAACACTTCTCCGCAATGTGCTTTCACGCTTATCATCATGCTTCGCAAGGTCTATATTCTGTAGAATATTCGGGCAATATTGTCTCAAGTAAAATAGCCTTCAAGTCGTATAAACCAGGCCCACCTGAATTTTTTACCTCAGACATTCGCTTGGACTGTACTGGGAAACATACAACATTGTGCCACAGGACCACCAACTCCTGGATATGCTGGTATTCATTGGGCAGCCGCTACCAGTTATAAATGACGGCCAGGAAGTGGTACCAGCTGTCCAGGAACAGGACTGCTTTCTGTGCGAGGATAAACCATTCATACAAATGAAACTAAGAGAACGTGAAGGAGCAAGTGCTAACAGGCCGTTTGACGTCACACCCAGTCAGCAGGTTTGACGGACAGTTCTCTACCTACGTCATGTAACACACAATAGTGTATACCCTTTTTGATTATCTGTGATTGGTACAATAGAGCGATTTTCATTCGAGTGCCGAAAGTAATTCGCATCACTACGCTTAGTAATTGGTCAAAAATCTCGCTCCACTTTCTCGGCCAATCAGAAGTAAAAACAAAACCAATTGTGGCTCGCTCACACGTGTTGTTGTTGTTTTGTTTTGTTTTTTCGCGCTTCACGCCGACTACGTGTATTTATTTCGAGTTTTGATTGGTTCACTGGATTGTCTGTGTCCTTTGTGATTGGCCAGAGTGATTACTTTGGTTTTGGTTTTGCGACACTCAACTGAAAATTGCTCTAATGAGCATGTGCGGTTAGTTCGCAGTCGTTAGAGTTTTGAAATCACTGGCTGTGTTAGTGGCATCTCACGAAACATTTTGAGAACGTCCAAAAACATACTTAGATTACTGAAAACGATAATTCTTGGTTCAATTTTTTAGGGCAGGACAAGGCTACTTAACGTAAGGTTAAGCTAATCTAGGAATTTTATCATTTCTTCTCTTTTTGTTAATTGGCAGTAAACAACGCTTTACAAAAGGTAAAATTAAAAAACCAAAGACCTCGGCTTTAGAACAAAAGAGCTCGGTACTTGAGAATTGAATGGAGTAGAAAACGGTTGCAATATTGACAAGCATTTGGACAAAGTTTGGCTCGAACTTACAGCTGAAAAAGCTTGGAAATATTTAGAAAAACCAGTGTTCTTTATCTTGGTAGGGTATGGATTCCCTCCATTTGAAAGTAATTTCATACATCTTTTAAAAATTGGCTTTGCATGTAAATATAAATAAATTCCCTTGGTTGTTTTCAGGTGATTCCTGCAAAGGGTCACTCGGCTGCCAAGGTATCGTTCTATCCTTACACGGATAAGCCATTTGGAGAAGTGTGCACGGCATATGCTGCGGCTTACATGAGCTTAGATCAACAGATACGTGACACGGACCACATCGATTGGTTTATAACCCTTGATAGTAGGCTTGGAAGTAATATCGTCAACACGGCTGAAAAAAAAAGAAACCTTTGAGGAGGGGAATGCCTATGAAATCGTGATCTTGTCGAGGACGTGGTCTTGTCTGATCGCAAACGCTCGCACACGCACGCTCTCATTGACAGCGTGCGCTTCCATAAAATTTGAACCTAAGCTAGTAGAGTGTTTCAAGATGTTTTACCGCGCGCTGATAGTAGCCGATGCAAGTTCAAGAGCTGTCTTTTAAAGACAAGCTTTATTAGCAGTAAAATGAACATGGTTGGAAAACTCGTTTCCATATGAAAGGTTTCACGCTAGAACTCGTTTTGAAGTTGAGGTATCTCGGTGTATAGCCTGCGAACACAGATGTATTTACGGCTACGACAGCCGCAAATACGTCTGCGTTCGCAGGCTTCTCGGTGTATCGAGTACACTTGTGCAGTACGTAATTGAGACACCACTTACTCGCCCTGCAGTTTGCTTGTGGCGGCTAACATTTATTTACTGCTGTTTGCTTGCGGTTAGCAGTTATAGTTTGGTTGGGCGACTGTTTTTTTTTTGGCATCCATGTTGACTTACCATGAAGTACCTGCCGATCGTACCGTAACTTATTAGATGTGTGACTTTTCTATTCATGCATGTTTCAGCTCCTTGAAGTGCCTGGACGCGTAACCCGATCACACGGAGTGGAGTTACATCCCTTCCGCCTAGACATAACAGCTAACACTGATCCTGCCCTGTAAGTTTTACAGCGAAAGGGTAGACAGTTCACAGTCTCGCTATTTTTCAACGCAAAAGTATACACGAGAGAAACAGCGAGCGATACAGAAAAAGGGTTTTTTCTCTCTTGTTCAAGCTTAATTTGTGATCATTAAGTTCATAATAATATTTTGGGTCAATCACAGCCTTGGCCGTTTGATCAAATATGAATACTAAGTATATGAAGACTCGATTTAGATTATAGTTTTTTATTTATTGTTTTTATTTGGAGTGATGGAAGCATCAAAGGAGATTCGACAAATCCCAATTGCTGACTAATTTACTTTCTAAACGACGCATTACCACAGTTTTTTGAACTGAGTAACTATCCCTTTTATTTAAAATAATTTCTTCTCAGGGTCTTGATAGTATCGAATGTTAAAGTTAGGTTATTGTATTACTCCAATTTTTTTCTTTGTTTTCTCTGCTACAGACTTTCCCTCGAAATGGAGGAAGATAAAGGCACTGAATTCATTACAGCAGCGTCTGATTTGGTTAGTTTAAGTATTTGTGACCATTTGTGTGTTAACTGAATATTAGTGTTTTTAATATATGTTTGCTGCAACAGGCCTAGGAGGACCCGTTGGGGGGAGGGAGGATGGGGGTGGGTGGAAGAGTGTTGCAATTTACACCTTTCTTGTTGAAAAAATGAATGAGTTCGCTCTCCCTCTTTTAACGCAAGAAAAATCGCCTCTTCCATCCGTAACAATGCGTTGATATTGGAAGGACGAATTGGAAATTTTTCCACTTCAATATTTCTAATTTGCTTACCCTTTCAGCTTTACTCTAGGAGCTCTTCTCTTGACAAACAAGTTTTCCCAATTGCTTACTGTGTGGAAATAAAATGCAACTTTTTTGTTGTGTCATAAAACCAACAGCACAAAAACTCTTCGTTCTAATAATTCATTTCAACTGTTCTAACACTGCTCCCTAATTGTCGCCAGCTGCATGGGGCAACCCCGCTGGTCCATCGGTTTGTACTAGGAAACACCACAGTAACACCGCTAACCATGAGGTTTGAAGCGAAGGCGACTTTTAAGATCATCTCCACCGAGCCGAATCCGTCAGCCAAGACGTCGAAGGCCCAGACCCACGGCAGCATCACGGTCAAACCCGCTAAGACATTAGAGGTAAGCATGATCTGGTGAAATGCGACACTGACTTCGTGATATAAAGATATGAATTCTGCTTACCGAGTTGCATACATTTCTTATACACTAGTGAAGAGAATTTAATTCATCTCCAAACTCGACGAATGTAGCCTAATTGAGTCGCTCCAAACTCTGTAAATGTTGTTTATGTTGAAGTAAATTAAATTGCAAGTGCAACTTTTATTGGTATTTAGTTGTTTTAAATTGGTTTTTGGAAAGCCAATTCAAAGGCGTCACAGAAAATCTGTTGGAAATATAATTTACTTCAGGTAGTATGGTGACTTGCCAACGAAAACAGAGCTCTGAAACAGCTTGGATTAGTAGAATTCTATTTGAACCGAAATAGTTTTCTGTGGAAAATGTTTGTGTAACTTTTCTTTTCGCTTCAATTACAGCTAAAGGTTGGGTTTTCCTTGTCGGAGGAACTTGTTCGTAAAGTGGACGACGTCTCTGCGGCAAAAGAACAAGCCGATGGAACGCTGTTCATTACCTCAGAAGACGGCGACAGAAAACTTGTCTTCCAACAAGACCTTAAAGTTGAATTTTCCATTAAAACTACGCAGGTAATTAGAGATATCATTCTGAATGCCGTCGAGCATTGACCGCTTGCCATATGTGAGAGTATGGAGCATAGAGTGTTAGTAGTAAGGTGGGCTCGTATGGCCGATTTCCTGGCTTCTGATTGGTCGAGAGCGATCACGTGCCAGAGGAACTTCCGGTGACGTCATAAGTCACTTCCGGTAGAAGACCACTGACCAGGGTAGGATGGCGGGCTCAGAGGAAAGAGAGGACATGTCGTGACGCTTACATGATACCTCTGGCTAGGGTGGGAAACCGCTGACCAGGGGAAAAAAAGGATCGTGGGCTCATGCAACCGGAAGTCACGTGGTTTGGAAGGAGAAACCGCTGAGCAGTATGAAAAAGGATCGTGGGCTCAGAATGGGTAAAAACCGCGGAGAAAACGCGGGCTCAAAGTCCAAAGTCCAATTGGAGCATCGGGGACAGGTATAAAAAGGCAACCAGAGGGGTTAGGATTGTGACCATGAGTTTTTACATCACCCTTATCAGTGATCAAGCGCAAGGCACGGGTCAAAAATTTACGGCTCGACTGCCTCGTTCCCATTATTTGGTGGAAGATGATTGGGAAGTGGCTTTGGTTCATATCTCCCACCCTGGTTTTAATCAACCCTTGGAAGATCAAACCAAGCAGAATTGGACGCAAGAAGATAGTCAAAAACATTGGATGAAAACAGATATCAAATACATGCCAAAACGTGCGGATGGCACGGCCCCACTGAAAGTCACCAAACAAATCCATTTACCGCCAGGGTATGACCACACTTTGAAAGAAGCATGGATTGCCATCGCGTACGAAATGGAAAAACAACACATGGAAGTCATGATGGATATAGCCAAAATGGAGGTGGACGATCAAGCGAAACGACAACAACTAGCCGCGCTTAACCTGGCTCAACCCTATGTGAAAATCACCAATACGGGCGTTGCCCCTGAATTAGATTCGTTGTATGTACTCATACCGACCAACATGGCCTTTGAAATGGAATGGAAATTGGCTGGTCTGATGGGATTGGTCAAAGATGGAACGCCAACGGAACGCATTGTCCAAGAAAAGAATTATCTCGTGAAACATATCGTGGATTACAACGATCGCCATAAATGGGAAGCAACGGTTGGTCCTCCCGCCAAATATCCCCCGTTGGGGCATGTCTCCGTCAGCTTTACCCACCCCGATTTCGAGTATGAGTTGTTCTTGGGTCCGAATTTGAGTCGACAACCCTTTCCCACTACCCCCACGGTCAAACCGCAACAAGGCAACAACCATTGATGATTTACACGGATCTGGTGGCACCGAGCATTGTGGGAAATCAAGAAAAAGGGTTTTTACGTACCTTGGATGCCGGCAATACCGAGCATCAATTTGATACCAGGGAACGGATGTATTTTCCTCTTGGCCAAACCATCTTTGACAGCATTGCCGTGGACATTCAAACAGCCGACGGACGGCCGGCTCCGTTTAAACAAGGCCAAACCATCCTCACCCTTCAACTCTCCAGAAAAAGTCAACGGACATGACGTGGTTGTTTTTTATAGAGAAAGCGAATCATTAACTAAATCCTGGAGCACGTGGGACCTAGCCCGGTTTGCTCCAGAACAGACTAACTACTTAGATTGAAAGAGAGGAGGAATAAAATGGCTTACCGGTATCCGTAACTGTTGCTTGTCTTGCTTGCTTGCTTACTTGACTGCTTGCTGGCTTGGGAGTGAAAAAACGGGGAGCAGAGGCGGTTTTTTATAGAGAAAAAAGGGTCACGTGAAGAAGAGCATGAACCAATCACAAGCAGGGCCCACGGTGCCTCTGGGAGGGGTGGGACGGGGTGGGGGGACCCCCCCTCCCCCCCTCCCTAGTTTGGACCCATGAGGCTTTGCAGGGAAGGACCCAGAGACTATAAAACAGATCGAAGCTCCGGATGAGTCATCTCAAGATGGCCTCTCGTCAAGACGAGTTACTCATAGAGTTTGAAAAGTTCGAGGGGAATTTAGAAGTGGAGCAGGTGTTGAAGAAGATCAGGACGGACTGTGGTCTGGACGACAGGGTGACTGCCTTTGGTGAACAATTAAAAGAAAGAGAACGCCAGAAAGAGGCAGCCGAGAGGCCCCAGGACGTCACTCCTAGCTTTGAGTTCGTGCTGTGGTGACTTATGTCAGTTGGTTCGGGAAAAAAATGTCCACAACGAGAAGCCCGTTGGGCTCCTTAGTCAGTCAAATGAACGTAGGTGGAGAGGAGAGTTTGAGAACGAGAGTGCCAAGAGAGAGAGAACTCATGTGGAACGTCAGGCCGAACGTATGTACGAACGAGGAGAAGAGACCTGGCGTCGCTTGACACGACAGCGCGTGGCTGCCTTCCTTGAGCTGTTTTTGCTGGCCATGGTCCGGACAGAAAACGGTCATCGTTCGGGACAGCCGCAGCCAGAGAGTGTGGAAATGTTGTTGGAGACCCTGGTCGAAAGGATTATCCCCTGGGTCTACCGGCACCGCGTCTGGTCGAACTGGGAGCGTCGGTGGCCCATGTCCTTGGAACATTTCGATGAAATTGACAATGACTTGTGTAATCATCTGACGAGGATTTATACGGGCTATCAATGGCAGATGATTCGAAAGTATTTCAGTGACATGAAGCGGGTGCGGGAGGAGCGGCGGCGGGAGGAGCGGGAGAGGAGACAGAGGGAAGCGAGTCAAGTGCGACGTGTTTTGTTTGTTTGTGTAAATAGACTTTGAACATTTTTTATGTGGACATTGTGAGTCAAGAAACAGATAACATTTGTAAGGGATCTTTTTATTTTTTAATTAAAAAAGAGTGGATGTTTTTTTACAAAGGGTTGTCTGTGTTCTTTGCCACGCGGGTGGGGCGCACCTATTTACAATTGGAAAAAACTAAAAAGTGAAAAAATAAAAACTAAAAAAGGGCTATGTACAGATTGAAAACATAAAAACTAAAACATTACAAATGAAAGTCTTCCAGTTCCAGGCGTAATTGATCAATGTTCTCGGGGAGACAGAAGGTGCGGTTGAATAAGGCTTGAATTTCAGCTCGGGTTTTTTCGTCCACATCCCGGGATCCCACGATAGCACTGCTTTGATGAAGGGTGGGCTTTTTAGGTCCCCAAGGAACAAATTGACTGCCTGTGACCAGGGTGGCGGCATTCTCGTTGACTTGGTAGTAATGGTCCGAGCGGTACCATGATTGACTGGGCATGTCAAACAGGTAGACGGGTTTGCCTTGATCCATAGCCAATTGCACGGTCCAACCGGTCCCCCCTTTCACGCGTTTCTTATCCTGTTCCAAGATGCCAAAGGCATAGATCGTATGGGCTTTCTTGGCAATTTGATAATTGCGTTGCAATAATTGCAGGGTGTAAAAATGACTGGGCATTCGTTTCCCTAGTTTCTCCGCCGCCTGGTGAAGATGAGGGTTGGCTAGCATCAAAACTTCCACGGTGGACGGGGTGATGAAGGTGGCTCGAGGATGGTTCGGGGGGACTAGCACTTCGACTTGCATCCCAAACTGTTTACCCAGTTTTTCGACGAGTTCATCCGTGCCTTTGGCTCCCCCGGTGTACACCACATGGCCATGACCAATTTGAAGTTCCAAGGCGTCGATCTCGTGTTCTCCGATCATGTTGATGTTGGGGGGCATTGCTTTGAGAATGACGATCTAGAGACCAAGGGAGCTCCTTAAATAGGGCAAGCTGACCAATGGGAAGACAAGAGGACCTTATTTGGATAGGAAAAAGCTGACCAATGGGAAGATCAGACGTCCTTATAGGGTCATGAGAAGCTGACCAATGAGAGCCAAGGGTCGAGGGTATAAAAAAGGCAGGGGCGGGTGAAAATCGTGAGCAGGATGTCTGTGGATCGGAAGAGAAAATCAGCCCATCCCCCAGAAGGGAAGAAGAAGAAGAAGACCACCATTCAAACGATGACGCCCGTGGACTGTGATCCGGTGGTGCGCGAAGTGGTGGAAGACACCCGAGCGGCGGTGGAAGATATGATGAAAGAATTGAATAACATGGTGTCCCCGCCTGAATACATGGTACCGTATGCCCAAGACCCTCCCAGTGCGATGGACACGATGGTGTGCCCTTGCCATGACGTGCGTTTGGAGGCACGAGAATCTCAAAAGGGATGGAAGTATGTGAAATGTCCCATCCAACCCTGTTTGCTGTTTTGTGGACAAGATCAAGCCCCCGACTATATGAAAGCCGTGTATAGTCAGCCTCATCCAGAAGTGATGGACATGTGGACATGTTTGCAATGCTTTTGCCGTGAACCCGCCACGCTGCAACAGAGCCATTCCACCCAGAATCCCGATCGTTTGTTTCTGAATTGTTCCAAGAAAACGTGCGGCTTCTTCCGGTGGGCCGATCAACCCTTGGGTCCCAAGTACTGGAGCTGGTTTCATGACCATCCCCCCAAGAAAGCCGACGCACTGGCCGAACCCCCGTTGTCTACCCGTGATGCACAAGGATATCCCAAGCGTGGCGTGGACATCCCAGGACCACCCCCTCGAGTCCAAAGGAAAGAGGATCGGCCCCTGACAGACTATGAGAAACAATTGTTGCGAGAGATTCAAGAGCTCAAGAACCGTCAAGAAATGATGGTCGCCCCAGCGCCACCACCCCCCAAGTACAGTGACAGTGTCGAGAACTGGCAGAAAGGTCTAGAGAGTGTCGTGTATGACGGTCTCTTTTAAAGGAGAGAACGAATAAAATTTTTTATCAATAGGACCATGGAGTCTGCTGTGTGGATGTGTTATGCTTGGGAGGGTCTGTTGTCTCTGGTGCAATGGCAATGTCATCAATCGCTTTGCCAAATGTTATATGATCATCAACCCGGGTCCAACATCCCTATTCCCCCATGTCCCGAGGACACCCATCCTCTCCACGTCTTTGAAGAAACCCACGTGGATCGTAACCTGTATCGATGGGTGGTGTTTGTCTTATGGTTAAAAGCGCATCCGAACGCGTGGCGATGGTATCGAATCATTCAAAAGGCGCATCCCCACACCGTCCCTTCCATATCGACCTTATGGGATGAATGCCAGAAGGTATGGCCCCTCGAAAGAAAAACACCCCAGCATGGTTGAGTCGTTACCACGATCCTCGTGCCCCAGGGAGTTTAGGAGGCGTGCAACGGTTTGCCAAAGCCCATCGTCTCCCTTTGAAACAAGCCCAACGGGTCTTGGAACGGGATTTGGCCTATACGTTACATAAACCGCGACGTCGTCGTTTTCCTACCGTCCCCGTGATGGTCGGAGGTTTAGATGATCAATGGGTCGCGGATTTAGTCGAAGTGCAACCCTTGGCCAAATATAATCGGGGCCTACGCTACTTGTTGACGGTCGTGGATGTCTTGTCGAAATACGCGTGGGTGCAACCCTTGAAAGACAAAACCGGCGTGGCCCTCGTGAAAGCCTTTGAGAAGATTTTGAAACAAGGACGACGTCACCCCAACCGATTGCAAACGGATCGAGGGAAAGAATTTTATAATCGGACCTTTCAACGATGGCTCGACGAGCAAGGCATCCACCATTTTTCCACCGAAGGGGATGCCAAAGCCAGTGTGGTGGAACGATTTAACCGCACCTTGAAAGAACGGTTGTACCGGTATTTTACCGCGGCCAACACCTTACGCTTTGACGATGTCTTACCCGAGTTGGTGCAAGGGTACAATGCCACGCGTCATCGAAGTATTGGCATGGCCCCTCAAGACGTGACGTGGGACAACGAAGAAGCCGTGTGGAAACGATTGTACGGCCCACGATTGAAAAGCCAGAAAAAACCTAAATTCAAAGTAGGCGATCGGGTGCGTCTCAACAAGATTCATCGGACGTTTGAAAAAGGGTATCTCCCCGGTTGGACCGAAGAAGTGTTTGTGGTGCATCGTGTGATCCCGGGCCCCGTGCCTACCTATAAGATTCACGAATGGGATGACACCCCCGTCCAAGGCACGTTTTATGAAGAGGATTTACAAAAAGTCCATGTGTCCGACGTGTTTCGCATCGAAAAGGTACTTAAGCGACAAAAAGATCGATGGTTGGTCAAGTGGAAAGGGTGGCCCGACAAGTACAATAGTTGGATTGCTCGTGGTGACGTGACATCTCTCCAACCACCCCAGAGGAAAAAGACAAGTCCACCCAAGCCACCCCAGAAAGACACAAGCCCACCCAAAAGACGACGACGCGACTAATGACGTGGGTGCCCAATTCGTCGTTTTACGTGACGTTGATGAGTCATGCGAGTACCAAGGAGTTTCCTGGCAACAAACCTCATCAGTTCCGAAACCGGTTGCCCAAACCCATCCGATTTGTGGGACGAGGATGGATGGTAGGCATGGTGAGTGTGTCCTTACCTTCCATTCCCACCGTGGCGGAACATTTTATTGGGAACGCCGAGCCTCTGTTGTACGTACGATGGCACGAACACGACTTTAAAATAGACGATTGGGGGAGCGAGGCATGGTGGTATGAACAGCAGGAATGGACCGTGAGGGGCCAAGACATGATAAAGGAGATGGCCTCGTCGCCGACGGGATCGCACTTTTTTCACCAACTGATCTACCGTTACCAGCAAGAACGTACGAAACGAATCAAACCCAAAGACAAATGGGTGGGGCCCGATGGCGTCAAAATGTACCCGACCTTTGAATGGAGCTCGGAAGGGGATTTGTTGTTGAATACCAAGCCAGTGGATTACAAAACACATGTGGCGCGCGTGTCATGGGGCAAAAGCTTGGCCCTGAAAATGGGATGGATCGAACAAGTGTCTCCCGGCCAGTATCGATTGGGTCCGAATCTCTTGCCAGAATTGGATGGCATGTCCACCATTCCCAACCCAACAGATGTCCGCGATACCAGCAACCATCCCACCTTTTGGAAAGTGGAGGGGGATTATCTGAAGTTGAGTCTATCGTGCCCTTGGCGGTTTGTGAATCTCAACGACAAATTTCGTCTCTCGTCGTCGGAATTTCCTGCGACGCGTCCTTTGCACGTGTATTGCGATGTAGGGACCAGCAGCATGGTAGGAGGTCGCATCACGGATCTCTTACGAGAAATCAAGTACCAGCCTCAAAACACCACCCACTTTGAACCTCGTCATATTCAATATGTCCCAGTACGCAACGAAGTGGTGGAAATCGTGGAAACGCAGATGGCCGAAACCAATGGGGATCTCGTGAAATTTGGCCAAGGACGTACCCTCCTCACCCTACACTTTAAAAGGGACGTGGTGGTGTGAAGAAGACAAAAATGTCGTTCTACGTGACGTTACCGAGTCATGCCAACCGACGTGAGTTTCCCAACAACCAAGCCAATTCCTTCAAGATTCGTTTACCGAAACCGTTGCAGTTATCCGGAGGGGGATGGCAAGTGGGGTTGAGTACCATTTCTTTACCAGACACGGGGGTCAACATTTTTAATCTGCTGCCAGCGGATCAGTTCGTGTTTGGCACCTCTTGTTATCGATTGACTTCCTCCGCGGGACGTGTGGTGAAAAGCTTCAATATGAAAATGGACGATTTGAAACATGATGATTCCATTGTGGATGGCGTGACCTTCATGAAAGCCTTTTTGCATTGGGTGAGACAACGTATGAACTATGGTTACTTGAACTACTATGGCGCACCGAATACGGAGAAGGGAGAAAAAACATGTACGACGTTTGAGTGGGACGGCGAAGATTTGGTGTTGAACAATCGCAATATCGCACGGTACACGCACGTGCTTCCAAACAAGGCGACAATGATCGTCCCTCACTTTGCCATTCATCATCTCATGGCCGAAAAAATGGGATGGTTTGAAAAAAACAACCAAGGAAACTATATGTTGGGACCCAACTTGAACATGGAATTCCGCGATGAACAGGTTCCCGGCAATAGTAAGATTGAATTGAGAAATAGCAAGAACGACCCGGAGTATTATCAAGTGACCACAGATGGTGCCGGGACCACATGGATTTGGTTGAGTTTCAGTGTGAATTGGCGTTTCACCAACTTGAATGTGGCGTTTCGGGCGGTGGTGGGGGATCCCACGCGAACGCTCCACGTGTACTCGGACGTCGCAGGCAGCAGTGTGGTGGGCAATCGCGTGACCGATTTGTTGCGTGAAATCCAGTACAAGCGAGAAGGACGAGGCACCCTGTACTTTGAACCGTTGCACATTCAATACATGGCTCTTCGTAACGAGGTGGTGGAAATCATTCACATTCAAGTGGCCGAAACGATTGGTAGGGGAGGAGACTTGGTCAAGTTTGGTGACGGCCATACCATTGTCACGTTGCACTTCAAAAAGGCATAAAAAAGAGAGAGACGAGAAGGGAACCCAAGTCAATCATGCCTCCGAAACGACGACGACGACGACGACGAAAACAGCGTCCCCAAGCGGGGGAAGGGATCAACGCAGTGATTGCGGGAATTCCTAAAACTGCATGGTCCATCACCAAAGGGATAGAAAAGTTGGCTAAAAAGAATGCCAAAAAAGCGCATGTGAAACGCATGGAGGAAATTCGAAAAGGAAAACGAAAACGCTATGCAGGGGAATCGTGCAACCTCATGTGAGTATAAAAAGAAAACAAGGGTTGTGAAAAAACAAACATGCCAAAGACGAGAAGACGTCGAAGACGAAGAAGGCAGCGAGGGGGCCTCTTGCCCCTGGCTGCCCTCATTCCAGCCTTGATCGCGGGAGGGAAAGCCGTGGCCTTGGGCGCCGCGGGGGGTGCGGCGAGTTACGGGGCCAAAAAAGGGCTGGAAGCCGCCTTTCGAAAAAGAAGACGATGAATGACGGTATAAATAGAGACGGGTCCTGTGACACCAACCAAACGTGATCCTTGGTAACACGTGAAGAGCACGATGCGTGGGGGAAGTTTGACACGATTTCGGACCGATGAGTGGTATGATCAACAGGGTCAAAGCGGAAAAGGGTTGATGATGGATCTCTTGCGTGGGGGGTTCCAAGGCCTTAAAAGCACGCGAAATCCTTTAAAATTGCCTAGTAATATCAAGAGAGGCTTGGAAACGGGTTTGACACGCGGGATCAAACGCAAAGCCGAAGACGTCCTTAAAAAAGAAATTACCAAACAAGCCAAGAAAGCCTTGAGCCATAAGAACGTGAAACAAGCCGTGCGGGTAGCCAGTGCCTTATTTCCCAAGCAAACCAAACGTGCGCGAGATATTTTGGGAGTGTGAACATGGACCCCGTGCCTTCACGACCTCGACGGATTCGTAGTGATCGAGGCTTGTCTCAATGGGGAGGTCTGTATCCGTTTTGGAAACTGATGCGACGACAACGTGGCGGCTGGTTGAGTCCCGAGGTGATGAGACTGCCCGGGTTTGATTTGAGACAACGCTTAGCACGACGACGACGGTATAAAAACCCCTCACGACGCCGAGGTGCCACCACTCGACGACGACGACGTTAAACATGCCTGACGTGAGCACACAAACCGCCCCGGCTCACGAGCGTTCCGAAGGGACCGTCAACCCCGCGTTATGGCTTTTCCAGGTGCCAGACACTGACATTAGCATCAATGCCTATCGCATGGTCACCGTTCAACCCACCACCACGGGTATCAATCCGATGGAATTCATCATTCCTGGGTTGGACGATTTTGTGGATTTGGGACGCAGTTACTTTACCATGGAATTGAGATTGCAAAAGAGTACGAACGATAACTTGGTGGCCAATGAAAAATTGTGGCCCGTCAACAATTTGGCCCATTCCATCATCAAACAAATTGACTTGCATTTGAATGGCACGTTGATCAGTCCTCAATCCGACACCTACCATTACAAAGCCTACCTGGAAACCTTGTTGAATTATGACCGAGAAGATGGTAAGACCGTGTTAGGACCCCAAGGCTGGTACAATCAAGTGGATTCCCCACCCCAATGGACAGCCAACAACACAGACAAAGCAGGAGACCATGCAGCCTGGAACGCTCTCCCTGCCAATCACAAAGGAGCTTTGGATGCTATGGTCGCTGAAGTGACCAAGTATGCTGGAGGCGTCACCCACAGTCTGGTGTTTACCCCCCACCTGGAAGTGTTTCACACCGGCAAACTGTTGGTGCCAGGCATCGAAATCAAGATGAAATTTCATTTCTATGGCCCGAACCTGTTTTTGAATGGGGTGGCTCTCGCTGGCCGATTGATGGAAGGCGATGTGAAACTACGGTTTCATCTCTGTCAACTGCGTTTGAATGACGCCATCTACCAGAGTTTGTCTGCCAAAAGACACAATGAAGGCCAAATCGCCTCCTACCCAACCGTCCGCAGTGAAATCCGCACCTTCAGCATGCAAGGCAACCTGACCCGTTTTGATATCCCCAACCTGTTTCAAAACAGAATACCGGACCGATTGATTGTAGGGTTGTTGGACAGCCGCGCCTTCAATGGGGATGTCACCCGAGATCCCTTCTGCTTCCAGAAATTTGGGCTGACCTCCATGAAACAGATTGTCAAAGGAGAAGAATATCCTTATGAAACCCTGCACTTGGTACACAACAATGGCACCCGAGATAATCTAGGGTACTTCCGGTTTCTGCAAGCCAGTGGCGCCTGGTGTAAAAAGAAAGGCAATATGGTGGAACTAGGAGATTGGGGCCACAGGAAAAATTGTACCTTGTACATGTTTGACAATGTGGCCAATGGATGTGCCGACAGTCAAACCCTCAACCCCAAGCAAACCGGTGATTTACAACTCGTCTTGGAATTTGGAGCCGCTTCCGGGGTCAATATAACCGTGCTCGTCTATGGAGAATTTGAGAACTTGCTGGAGATTGACCCGAACGGAGCCGTGTTGTACAACATTTACCAACACTGATGGAACACGTGGCCTTGAATAATGTGCAGTTGGATTATTTAGCCCGCGACGACCCCCACTTGAAACCTGTGTTTTATGGAACGGTGGCCTGTGATCGATTACCCCAGCGTCCTGTCAAGACCCAACGCCAAGGGTACATTGTGAACACCGACCCGCACGATCAACCCGGACAACATTGGTTAGGGGTCTGGACGGATGGAAATGTGTGTGAAGTCCTCGACAGTTATGCTTTGCCCATGGACACGTACGTGCAAGCCACCCCGTTACGAGATTGGATTGTCCAACATTGGAAGTATGTGGTGACCAATGGCAAGTCCCTCCAAGCCATCTCAAGCAAGAGTTGTGGCGATTACGCTTTGTTGTACTTGAAAGCCAAAGCCCGTGGACGGACCTTGCAAGACTTTTTAAATGAGTTTTCCGATCATGATTATGTAAGCAATGACCATCAAGCCGGTCAACGCCTTCAACAATTGATTGTAGGCCAAGAAGCCAGATGGTATCAACTCTGTTGTCATCCGTATCATCAACGGAATGGTTAAATAAAAAGTCGTTGGAAAACAAGTGTGTCGGAGTCGTAGCTCAGTCGGTAGAGCCTTTGGATCCCCCTAAAAAACAGGTGTTGGGGGATTGTGCGTGGGTTCGAGTCCCACCGATTCCAATAAAAAGGTGCCTTTTTTTTCTAAAATGGGTATTATCATCATGCAAACGGGGAAACCGTTTCGTTTTCATACCCCCTCCTCTATCTTGGTGGTGGGACCATCGGGATGTGGCAAAACCGTCTTTACGGAAAAACTCTTGGTAGACAACCCCGAGTTGTTTGAAAGTCCCCCGACTCAAGTGCATTATTGTTATGGGGCGTGGCAAGATCGATTTCGAGGCATGCAAGATCAAGGGGTGATGTTTCACGAAGGCCTTCCCGATCATGAGGCGTTGGTCCAATGGTTTCCTCAAGGACAGGGGGTCCTCGTCTTGGATGATTTAATGGATGAAGGGAGTCACGATAAACGCGTGTTGGATTTATTCACCAAACATTCGCATCATCAAGGGGTGACGGTGCTGTACTTGTGCCAAGACATGTTTCCCGTGGGACGCTATGCCAAAAGTATTTCCCGCAATGCTCATTACATTGTGGCGTTCAAGAATCCCCGGGATCAATTGGGGGTACGCAACGTGATGCTGCAATCGTTTCCTGCCACTTGGAAAGACACGTTGGAGACCTTTCATCAGGCCACCACGCGCCCTTATGGCTATTTGATGTTAGATTTACACCCGGCCTCCTCTGATCAACAACGGTTATTGAGTCACCTGTTAAAAGACGAAGGATGGACGCGCACCTATCAAAAACGTCTATAAAGGCACGACACCCCTTTGGAACCGGAAAAAGAGAGAGTGAGCATGGCCGACGACGATGACCGTCAACCTCCGCAAGCGTACGATACCGTGGCCCCGGCCGGGGTCGGGGCGACCACCAGCAATCAAATGTCTCCAAGGGCTTGGCAAGATTTGTATTTGACAGGAGACCAAGGGCTTCTCGACGTCGCCATGGAGGAAATGCAAGCGGATGCCCTCTATCGATATATGGAATCCCTCCCCACTGGCGACGCCCTTGGGGCCCCTGTTCAGGCCTCTTCCCCCGCTGGGGTAGGAAGCCCAGGAAGTCAATCCTTCCGTAGCATACACACCACCCCGGAGTCTTCTGGGGCTCGAACTCCTGCGACTCCTCCTAGCGTACCCTTGGCGGCGGCGGGTGCTCGAACAGCAGCGGGTGCTGGGGGTAATGGTGGTGGACGTGGTGGTGGGGGTGCTGGACGTGGCGGTGGACGTGGTGGTGGTGGGGGTGCTGGACGTGGCGATGGACGTGGTGGTGGTGGGGGTGCTGGACGTGGTGGCGGGGGTGGCGGTGGTGGTGCTGCTGGTGCTGGTGCTGGTGGTGGTGGTGGTGATGGTGGTGGTGGTGGTGGTGATGGTGGTCGTCGTGGACGACGACCGAGACGCATACGAGGACGACGACGAAATACCCCCACTTCGCCTTTGACACCAATCCAGCTACCCCTCGAGGATCTTGGACGCGTCTGGGAGTCCACCACCACGTACCTTGCGTCAAGCAGATTTACAACGACGTTTACGCATGCTGTTACAAGATCAAGAACAATTGGCCCAAGGACGGGAAATTGCTAATGTGACCATGACCAATAGCATTGTGACCAGTTATAAACAGGGAGGACGTCCTAGTGTACAAACTTCTTCGTCCCGTGTTTCGCCGTGATGAAAACCGTCGTGTCGTTATTGAATGGATCCCGACGTCCTGGCGTCCCCTTGCCACCCGAATTGCTACAACGTATGGACTCGTTGTATGCTTTTTACCATCAACAATGGTGGTGTTATCGCAAAATGTTGAATCATTTCAAGTGTTGCCATGCCTTGTACAATGGCATGGCGTTACTCCTGATGGCCGCCGGCATGATTGCCGGCCCCCTGTTGGACAACAGCACGTTGGTGGCGTGTTTGGCGGCCGTGGGCACGGTGGTCAAAGGATGGACCGATTTTAAACAATACCGATTTAAAGTGACCATGAGTCGATTTGCATTTACCACCTATGCCAAAGCCTTGACCGAATTGAAAACCTATGGGCAGGGTGTTCCCTTGGAGGACCTGGAAGGAGTTTTAATCAAGATGCAAACCTTGGATGATACCATTGTGGATTTCACCCCTCCTTTACCCAAACGGTGCGTCCAAGAGTACCATGGTCATTTTGTGTACCAACCCGTGGAAGCCCAATGCTATGTGGACGGATGCCCTCGTCCCTTGAGACCCAAAGACTATTGGATCAATAAAAAGCCCCTCCCTCCCAGTCCTACACTCTTAGAACCATGGCCGTCCAACGATGACGACGACGACGAAAAAGGAGGAGAAGAACACGACAACAAGGCGGTGGGTGGTGGTCCGATTTGAAACGCAATACCCGTCAAGGCTATAAAGAGACGCAAGACCTCATCAAACAAAACAAAGCCCTTCAACGTGTCTTGTCGCACTCATGGTATCCTTGAGGAGAAGACGACGACGACGTCGTCAACGAGGCGGTTTTTTAAATCTATTGGTCCCCGCCATGGCAGGATTAGGGAAAGCCGTGGCCTTGGAAACGGATAAACGTATAAAACGCACGATCCAAAAAGCCAATCAACGGTATCGTCGCCGTCATCGGTAAAAGATGCAACGTCTTCGACGTCAATTCCCGTTTTTACGGTCCATGTTACAAGAAGCCAATGGTTCCAAACGTCAAGAGTTGTTACAACATGCCAATGCCGATCAAATCAATGCCGTGAGTGAACTGATCTTGAACTTCTTAAAAAACAAGATTCCCGTCACACCCCCCATGCTGGCTAAACTTCAACCCTATAAAAAGGTGCTACGCGATTTGGGACGTCGTCGACATTCCGTCAAAAAGCGTCGTCAGTGGTTAGTCCAACAAAAAGGACGCGGGTTATTTCAAGGACTCCATCACGTGTTATGTCAATGTCTTCGTTAACGCTTGCCACGTGGATGCGTCTGTTACAAGAGGCCAATCGGGCCACCGACCAGTGGAAAGACGCCTGTTCTTATTGGAAGCATAAATATCACCTGTTGCATCGAGAGTACCAACATATCTTAAAGTCCCGTCTTTGTGAGAACTGTCGTACCGTGGAAGACGGGGAACTTTGCTCCGAGTGTAGTCAACCCCCATGGATGAGGTCTACATGATTCCCCAGAAGGACTTGAAGCAACTCATTCAATATTACAAAGGAGAACTCACCGAAAATGCCTTGTTGAACAAAGCCGCGACGCTCGCCGCTAAAAAACATGTGTTGTTAGCCAACCCTCAATTGCCCCCAGCCCTGGTCAATGCTCAAACCAAACCCATGAGTCAAGAATTAACCAAGTTAACCAAACGCATTCGTCAATTTCCCGGAGGCGTGGGAGTGGGTGCACCGGGTGGCCCGCCAGGCGAAGAAGGCGAGGAAGAGGCCGGGGATTTGGTGACCGGACCCGTGGAACAATGGTTGAAGCGCATGATAAAAGGCAGTCCGTCGACGCCCAAACCACCCATTACCCCTGCCACCAAGAAAGGCAAAGGAGCAGCCACCACCAGTAAGATTGTCAAGAAAGGGAGCCCTTCCACCAGTCGAGGGGATATCCGGTCGCGTTTAGAAGCCATTCGAGAACAGCGCAAGACGTTGGAAAAAAAAGTTAGCCGAGAGTCCTTGGGGCAAAGGCAAAGGCAAAGGCAAAGGACCTGCCCGTGAAGTGGAACGATTGAAACCCTTACCCGGTTGGGAAGATTGGGCTCGTGGCAAAAAGTTACGACGTCGATTGGATTACGACAGTGATTAAAGATGGCACCCCGCACTAAGAGGAGGAAGAGAAGGGGCACCCAACGGAAACGCCGTCAACGAGGAGGGGCCTTGGATGTCCAAAAATGGATCGCCAAAACCGGCAAAGAATTTCATTGGCCTGGCTATCAGTACATGGGCCCTGGCACCCATTTGGCCAAACGTCTGAAACGAGGGGATCCCGGGATCAATCGCTTGGACCAAATTGCGAAACAACACGACATTGATTACAGTCGTGCCAAGAATTTGCAAGACAAATGGAAAGCCGATACCAAGATGATCCAAGCCATTGATCGCTTACCCGGCAAGAAAACCAAGACGGAACGGGTGGTCAAAAAAATCATGCAAGCCAAGAAACGTTTAAAATTGTAAACACTTTGATGGCACACCATACCATGTTGAAAAATAAAAAATGAAAATGTCAAGCATTGTCTCTTTACGAAACAAAGTCCTCCAAATCAAAGTCAGACTCCTGGGGGCTCCATGGGCCCAAATCATGTAAAACATCCTGCAAAGAGTCGTCCGATGGCACGTCAGTTGACTCCTGTAGGAGGTTGTCTAAAAACCCCTTTCCCTCGTCCCACAAGTCACAAGAAGAATCCAGGGGATGAAGGGCCCCTGAAGCCCTGTCCATTATCATGACCTCCTGGCCGGGCGAGAGGGAGTCCCAAAAGCCCTGCCTAAAATCGCCCACACGGACCGTCAGGGAAAGGGGTCCTAAGGCTTGGACTTTTTCCATCGTTCTCTCTCGTTCCGTTGACCCTGTTGCAGAGGGACGAGGTGAGAGGGAGTCCCAAAAGCCCTGCATAAAGTCGTCCACACGGACCGTAAGGGAAAGGGGACCTAAGGCTTGGCGTTTTTCCTGCGTTCTCTGTCGTTCCGCGAGCCCTCTTGCTATTCGGTCGGCATACCTGGTCTGGTACCGGGGTTGGGAGGTCTGGCGCTCTGCCATTTCATCGTCGTCGTCGTCGTCGTCGGTGAGGGGGAGGCCCTTACGTTTCTTGGCCCGATACCGTCGGTTCTGGGCGGCGACTCGCTCGGGATGCATGGCCCGATAGCGTTGTTTCCGGGCGGCTTCTCGCTCGGGATGCCTGGCCCGATACCGTCGTTTCTGGGCGGCGACTCGCTCGGGATGTCTGGCCCGATAGCTTTGTCTCTGGGCGGCGACTCGCTCGGGATGCCTGGCCCGGTACCTGGCGTTGGTGACCCGTCGCCGCGCCCGTCGTTGGGCATCTTTAGCCCGGAGCTGTGCGAGTTCGTCGGGGCTGTCGTCACTGTCGTCACTGTCGTCACTGTCGTCGTTGGTGGCATCCGTCGTGGTGGCGAGTTCGCCGTCGTCACTGTCGTCGTTTGGCGGAGGACGTCTGGCGGTACGCTTGATGCGTGGCATCAGGAGAGGGCGGCGGGGCTGGTGGGGGCGTGAGGGGGCGTTTAAATTGGTAGCGCCAGTAATCGCAGCAGTAGTCTAGCCCCTCGACGAACCACTCACACGTTAGTTGAGGGTAGCACTTTTGGTGAAAAGGAACCGCCTGTTCTGCTCGGCGTCTCTGGGCCTCTACTTTTTCGGGCTCGAGTTCCTTCAAACGTTCAGCAAACGCAGCAAAGTTTTCGTCCTTCAATAGCCACTCCTGCTTCACTTTCTCCAACGCCTGCTCCACTTCTAAATCCGCCTCGAACTTCTCAAAGTCTTTCAACAGCTTTTCATGAACACCCTCCATCTTGAGATGGCTCAGCTCGAGATTCGATTTCTTTTATAGGGGCTTATTCGTTCCCGTGATGCCCCAGCGACCCCCACTAGAGAGGGGGGAGGGGGGTCCCCCCACCCGTCCCACCCCTCCCTGCTTGTGATTGGTTCATGCTCTTCTTCACGTGACCTTTTTTTTCTCTATAAAAACAGAGCCCCGCTCGTCAACGAGTTCATCTGATCATGGCCTCGCCGCCAGAAGACGGCGCGGGGCCCAGTGGCCTTAGCCACGATGATATCATCTCATTGCTCGGACTAAACACCTCGGACTCTGAGCCAGAAGACGAGACGACTTCCTGTCATGGGCATTTATTAACTCATGAAGAGATGCCGGACAGTGACGACGACCTCTGTCATGAGGCAATGGACCATTTGGAACGGCAACAAGCCTTTCAAACCCACCTCCTTGAACAAAGTGGCGGAGGTTTGGATCCCAATGAAGAGGGGGCCTTCGACTTTGAACTTAAACGTTTTGTGAATAGGAGGAGTGATCGCATGGGGGTACAAGAACGTCATTTCAAGACCCAGTTACGTCAAAGGGGCAACTTGATTCCAGGTCAAAACATTACCCAAGCTCTCCAAGACGGATTACGTCGAGCCGTCGATCAAGTGTTAACCACCACCCCCGACCTCCACGATCAAGATCGCCTCTACTTCACCATCGCCTCCAACAGGCTCCACAATAATTTTCAGGGCTGGGGATTGCGTGCTGGTGAATGGCGTCGAGACACAGAGCGTGTGGAGGCCCTGTTCCAACGTTTAGCACAAGCCTTGAACAGCAACGAACAATTTGAATTGGATGACTCCTTTCAAGTCTCCATTACTCAAGTCCATCATGCCCCTCAGGGAACCGGCAGACCACGGCGCGGAAAACCAGGTCACCCCACCATGACCATGTTAACCACCAACAAACGTTCCGTGATCCAGATTCGCAATGACGACGAACTCTGTTGTGCCAGAGCCCTCGTGGTCGCCAAAGCTCGCGTGGACCAGCACCCAAAACTCAAAAGCATTCGCCAGGGGTACGGGCCGCTGCAAAGAACCCTCGCTTGGGACCTGCATCGGGAAGCCAAGGTGCCCTTGGGTCCTTGTAGCTACGAAGCATTAAAGGCCTTCAGTCAAGCCCCGTCCCTCAGAGGTTACCAGATCATCCTGGTGGATGCTCAGCGTTCCTTTCACATCACGACGTTTGGACCCCTTCAAGACAAACAACTGATCCTGTTGCACAACCAAAACCATTATGATGTCATCACCAAGTTGCCTGGATTTTTCGGGTCTAGCTTTGTCTGTGCTAATTGTTGGAAACCCTACAACACCGAGGGACTGCATCGATGCAACAAGACAAAGTTGTGCGGAGCCTGTCGGCAGAAAGAGTGCCCCGATTTCCTGTATGCCTACCCCCGACACCTCAAAGCCACTGAACGTTGCCAGTCGTGTCATCGGGACTTTTTTGGCAAGACCTGTTTGGAATTGCATGTTGGCAAGACCCATGCTGGCAAACCCGCCACGGACTCCCTGTCCTCCGTGTGCTCTCAACGACACCGATGTCCTGACTGTTATCAACAAAATGTGGGCTTGTCCCGCATTCAACGTCACCGTTGTTACCACATGGATTGCCCTTCTTGCCATGAGTACGTGAACGCCGACGACCACCTTTGTTTTATTCAAAGAGCCCCTCAAGACAAGAAGAAAAGAAAGAGGACACGTCAAAAGGGCCCTCGCGCCAAACGAGGGGCAGCCGCAACCGCGGAACCCCATGCATCCGAAGAGGAGGAGGAGGATGACCTGCCACCCTTGCACGTCTTCTTTGATATTGAAGCCATGCAACCCCAGGAAAAACACATTGCTAATCTCGTCGTGGCCGAAACCGAAGACGACGATCCACCCCAGCGGTTATCAGGTCCCTTCTGTATCCGAGATTTCCTGGAATGGTTGGATACCCTAACACTCCACGATACCCGGCAAGTCAATGTGTTGGCCCACAACTTCCAAGGCTATGATGGCTATTTTGTCCTTCATCAATACTATGATGACAACCGGATCGTTCAACAAATCCGCAACGGATGTAAACTGCTAGAGGTCAAGCACGATCGCATCCGCTTCATCGATTCCATGAGTTTCTTTCAGATGCCCCTCTCCGCGTTTCCCAAAACCTTTGGATTAACGGAATTGAAAAAAGGGTACTTCCCCCACCAGTTCAACCAACCCGATGATTATCATCAAAACTACGTGGGTATCCTCCGATCACGCGATCACTACATGCCCGAAACCATGTCACCCAAAGACAGGCAAGCCTTCGAAACCTGGCATCAAGAACAACGCGACCAGGGTGTGGTGTTTCATTTTAAACAAGAGTTGATCGCCTATTGTGAATCGGATGTACGTCTGTTGAAACAAGGATGCCTGACTTTCAAACGCCTGTTTGAAGACTTGACAGGATTCAATCCCTTCGAACACATCACCATTGCCTCGGCTTGTAATAGAGATTTACGTAGGAACCGGATGATCCCCAACAGTATTGCCAGTGAACCCCTCCGTGGTGGTTGGAAGAAGAACAACATCAATCAGTCCCTCCCAGCCCTCCACTGGTTAACCTGGTGTGATCACCAACTACGCCAACGCGCCCTCCAAGATCTCAACCCCGACGATCTACTGGGCGGCGCCAATCCGGACCCTCATCGCCAGTACGTACAACATGTCCGAAATGAAGGCGAGTATAAGATCCCCGGGACCCAGATCCGTGTGGATGGTTATTGCCCCGACACCCACACCGTCTACGAATTTCAAGGGTGTTTCTGGCACGGATGCCCAACCTGTTACCCCAATCGCCACGAAAAACATGCAAGTCACTGTCATCGGACTATGCAAGATGCCTACGAGACCACTCAAGACAAAGTCCAACAGCTTACCAAACAAGGGTACAAGGTCATTCAAATGTGGGGATGTGAATGGGAACACCTCCAACAAACCCAACCAGAAATCAACTCCTTCGTCCAGGGACTCGATTTTAACTCGCCTCTTCAACCCCGAGAGGCTTTCTGTGGAGGTCGTACCAATGCCGTCAAACTGTACCATCATATCACGCCCGGCCAAAAGATCCACTACATCGATGTCACCTCCTTGTACCCATGGGTCAACAAGAAGTGTGTCTACCCCAAAGGACATCCCACCTTCATTTCCCAACCGGGTCACACCGACATCCACCAGTACTTTGGATTGATCCAATGTCAAGTCCTACCTCCCCGTGAATTGTACCATCCCGTGCTGCCTTACCGTCATGACGACAAACTGCTCTTTCCCCTCTGTGCCCGTTGTGCGGAAGAAGAAATGGCCAAACCCCTTCTAGACAGATCCTATCATTGCCCTCACACCGACGAGGAACGCACCCTGACCAGTACCTGGTGCAGCCCCGAATTAGAGAAAGCCGTCGAGCTCGGGTACCAAGTCCAGTACATTTATGAAGTCTGGCACTTCCCCGAAACCTGCCAGGGGCTCTTCGAAGGCATCCAGTTGGACTACCACAAGATCCAAAAGAATCCAGGGTTGCGTACCCTCGCTAAACTCATGCTCAACTCCATGTGGGGCAAGTTTGGACAACGCCTCAACAAGACCCAAATCCAAACCTTTGATGATCCTCAAGCCTTCCACGATTTCTTGGATACCGATACGTTAGATGTACGTCACGTCTTCGTTATCAATAATGACATGGTTGAGGTATATTACCAACATCAAGAAGAGGACATCCCCGTGTCACCCAACCTGAACATCTTTGTGGCTGCCTTCACCACCTGTCATGCCCGGCTCAAACTGTACCAGGCCTTGGAACAGTTACAGGAACGGGTCTTGTACTTCGACACAGACTCCGTTATCTTTTTACAAGACCCAGGACAACCCAACCCAGACTTGGGTCCTTACCTTGGGCAGTTTATGAGCGAGTTGGATGACGACGAGTACATCGAAGAATTTGTGAGCGGGGGTCCCAAAAACTACGGCTATAAGACCAATAAAGGACACGTCGAATGTAAGGTCAGAGGTTTCCGACTCAACAGCGAAGGCAAGACCCAGCTCAATTATGAAGTCATGCGCCAGAATGTCCAAGACGAAATCCAGACACCCCTCCTCAAACCCCGACAGATTCAAGTCACCAAAACTCATCAGATCGTTAGGAAACCCCAAGACTATACCATCTACACGTATCCACAACACAAATGGTACCAACTGGTCTATGACAAGAGAGTCGTGGATCCACAAACCTATTTAACCTACCCTTATGGATACCAGTGAGAAACGTTACCAAAACAAGATCGTCGATTGTGATCAGTGTGATCAAGAACATTTGGCGCCACCACCACCACCCCCATTCTACAGTTCCTTTGCCATACCTTTGATGAGACATCAATCATATCAACGTCAACTACAACAATGGATCCGTGACAACAACCAATGGCGAAGAATAACTCGATGTCAAAAACAATGGTGGGGACCCTCTATTGAACATTAACGAATCAAGGATTGCCGTCTGTTAAAAGGAACACTCATCAAAAGGAACTCAAAGAAACACTCACATCAAAGAGGAACTCTCATGGAACTCTTATACTATCTCACTTGTTGTTGTGAAAAAAATGTGTATGACAATAAAAGTATTTATTTTTTGTATTATTTTTACTCAAAGGACTACCCCCTTCCAACAATTGGACTTTGGACTTTGAGCCCGCGTTTTCTCTGCGGTTTTACCTGAGCCCGCGATCCCTTTTTTCATACTGCTCAGCGGTTTCTCCTTCCAAACCACGTGACTTCCCATTGCATGAGCCCACGAACCATTTTTTCATACTGCTCAGCGGTTTCTCCTTCCAAACCACGTGACTTCCGGTTGCATGCGCCCACGATCCTTTTTTCCCCCTGGTCAGCGGTTTCCCACCCTAGCCAGAGGCGTCATGTAAGCGTCACGACATGTCCTCTCTTTCCTCTGAGCCCGCCATCCTACCCTGGTCAGTGGTCTTCTACCGGAAGTGACTTATGACGTCACCGGAAGTTCCTCTGGCACGTGATCGCTCTCGACCAATCAGAAGCCAGGAAATCGGCCATACGAGCCCACCTTACTACTAGTGTTCTACTGATAACTGCGTTTTCAAAACGCAGTTTTATTAACTCTTTTCCGTCAAGAGTTGTATTTTCCCGACGTCGAAGTCGGGAACCATTCAGCCACTTGTGACGTCATCATTTTTGACGTCACCAGATTGTTTTGATAAGCAGCTAGCACAGCAAGGACAGATCCATCCATACGTGTGTCCATTTTGAATATCGACCAAATCCTGGCAGAGCTATACCAGAAAAACGTGTCAAATTTTGGCTGCAAAGTTGGTGGTAAAATAGGCCAAGTCACCTAGTTGATCAATGTTCCATTTCCAGGTTTTTAGAAGGACTGAGGCCAAAACTTTTTCAGTGGATAGAAAGGTGATAAAGAGTAGAAGATAAAGAGAAAAGAAAGGGAGAGAAAAAGGAAAGCAAAAGAAGCGAGAAAAAATTAGAAATGAATCAGCAAAAAAAAAAAAAAAAAAAAAAAAACAAGTCCAAATTTTGGCTTGTGCGCATGCCTGAAACCAAAATAATGTACAATTTTCAACAGAAGCTGGCTCAAAATTGAGCTAAAATGTAAGAAAACGCTTTTGTAGCAAAGTTTAGTGGCATTTGGCACCATAGCACTTCAAAAACCGCTTTAGCGGTAAAAAATGCGTTTTTCGAAGGGAAAAACGCTGACGGTAAAGAGTTAAAGAGGAAGCTGGGGTTTTCGTTTGATTTTACTTTTTTCCCGTCCGCATTTTTATAAGAGAGGTGGTTTGTTATACTGGGAATAAATGAGTTAGTAGTGAGAGAATTTACTATGTCTGAATAAAGAGAGGGACAGTCGAATGAAAGAAAAGCGATCATTGATGCTCGAGCGAGAAGCAAAACGCGAGAGAGACGTTTTCGCGCGATCACTTTTCTGGTGTCAGTGGGCAATACCTTTTATTTTGATGTAATATTTCTTGCCATTTTGTGCATAAGATCAACAGCGTAATTATTTTCCTTTGTTTTGTTAGTTGATTCCTCTGATGGCGTCAATAGCAGTACCCACCCTCCGTCTGTCTCAAGATGTTGTGGTCTTCGGCACGTGCCTGGTTGGCCAATCAGTTGAAAAACACGTGACTCTGTACAATCCTTCCCAGTCTGCCTCCGCCTGGATCGTCAAAAAGGTAGCACAAATCACTTCCGACTGTGCAACATGAAGCAACTAGAAATATTACTCCTGTTCCCCCCCCCCTCTCATCCACTGTGAGAGAGCACAACACAGTCACCCTACACACTTGCCAGAAGCTACTGAAACCTGACACAAATATTGAATACACAAGACCTATACCAATCGTTCATAGTATCATGACTTCCTTGCTAAAATTTTCTCTAACAATGTAACGTTTTCGTTTAAACTGTTCTTCGTTTTAACCACAGTAGGCTCTTTCCGCGTTACCTTTCGCCCCTGCTTCAAAACGAGACTTGGTGCAAACCCTTCATATGAAAAATAGTCTCACAGGCTCATTTCAATGGAAATAAAACTCATCTTCAAATGAAGGCGGTTTTTGCCAGAGGGCCAAAGGGTGTTGAGTAGTGGACTTTTCTGTGATTTGCACATAATATGCGTCTCTTAAATGTGGCACCAAATTAAGATAAAGTCACTGCATTTTAGTTGCCTTTTTGTACATTGTTAGAGGAGAAATGACATTCTTTCAAAGCTAAGGAACAGTCATGTCAGGAGAAATTTCATCTCACTTTAACTATTTTAAATTCTCTTTTTATTATTTTTCGCAGATCCACGCTATCCTTCCGTCAGTCGGGAGGTTTTCGTCGTGAATCCGAGCGAAGGATATCTCGAGGCGAACGCGAGTTTTACAGGAAAGACAAAGACTACACTTAAAATCACCTTTACAGCAAAGGGAGTTATCAGTTGTACACATACTTCATGTCAGCCACCTTTTCATTACATGAACTGCGAAACGCACCGATCAGTGAATAGGAAATTAACTTCTTCTCTCTCTCTTTAGAGCTAATTCTTACATTTTAAGACGTAAGCTGAAGGAAAATTTCTACTTTTTCTCCTGGGGGGTTAAAGTGGAGGAAACGAGCCGTGGAGAGGGTTTTTCTTTGTAGCTATTCACTTTCCTATCTTCATTAATTTGAAGTTTGTCTTGAAGTTTTACTCGCTTTACTCCGGTCAGATCTCACTTTGCGTATGTTGACGATTCATCATGTTCTTAGAGGACGTGTTCAGTTGAACTGAGCAACAAAATCTCGGATGATTGTGACTTGACTTAATTTTTATATCACATAAATCGTTTATTTATAGCAATCTTTGCAGGCACAATGTCGAGTACGAGTGTGTTGCGATTGTCAGCGGTCAACTGTAAGAAGAGGAGCAGAGACTGGTACTGAGAGGCCGAGCATCGTATGATCAAAGACACGAGCGACTGGTGAATGTTACCACAGACACATGACTGTAATATGTTAAAGATGCATTCACGTGGTTGGACTCAGCCAAAGCAATTTTTGTAATTTTAAACTGCCACAGCTGCGTATTATGATGTTCGGTGTAAAGTTTGCTGTAAATTTTATTTCAAATATTGGTTTGTATATAATTGTTGTTTTTAGAAAAAGCCAATACAAAATAAAATGAATTTTCAATTTCTAAGTTCAAATTATGGTTCTTAATAAACGTCATTCTGTCGAGAACAGGTTTTTCATAATATTAGTTATGTTGCTTAACGGCAATACGCTATCCTGTTGACCAGAAAACTTGTGAAAACATATAAATGTGGTATAATAAAAGGCTGAAATTTGTATACCAAACGTTTTCGACAACAGTCGTCTTAAAGAAAAGATGACTGTTGAAAAGGTTTGGTTTTTATTATCAGCATTTTAAGAGAATACAGCTGGATCGTGTAATGCATGGTGCGACTGCGCATGATCTAACAACATTTCGGTGTACCTAATTCTTTTTACAAGATTTCACAGGAAAACTGTCCCTGCTTCGTTCCCAGTCGCCCCAGGATGGGATGAGGCAATTAACAAGGCGCGACTGAGGACGAGCCACGAAAAATACGGGCGCAGGGAAAGATGGTATTACTCTCGACTCGCGCTTCCCGCCTATTTCGTGGGACTCAATGGGGTTAGCCGTAAGCCGTAAAATGGCCAAAAAATTAACCGTTAAGCGTAAAAATTGAAAAAACTTAACCGTTAGTCGTAAGAATTGTTAACCGTAAAGAATTTTTAGTTACAAAAGGGAATTCGTAAGATCTCTTGTCAAGACTTTTATGTGTCTTGGCTTGATGTGTTTTGATGCCGAAAAAGGACGATACTCTTGATTCGGCAAACGGAATTGTCGGAAATGTCTGCGAATGCGTTGAGCACTAGTAATGGTGGAAACAAATTAATAACTTTTATGTTACAATAATGAAATTAATTTTTAACCTTTAAACAATGGAAATTAATTTTTAACTCTTCCGTTAACCGCAACGAAAAAAATCAGCCTTTAGCCGTAAAAAAGCCAAAATATTAACCGTTAACCGTAAAACCCACCACCCCACTGACCCTCTATTCCTTGCTCACCCTGCTCCCTGCTTTCCCTGCTCTCTTATGCTTAGCCGCCTATCCCTTTTAAGAGCTTGCGGAGGAATCAGACACTGTGTTACATTCTTGGGTGAAACACTTCACTCTCAAAGTATAGTGCTCTCTCCATACAGGTGTCTACCGGCTGGAAATGAGTGATGAAGGGTAACCCTACGATAGAGTAGCATCCCATTCACAGGAGAAGCAGAAACACTGCTAGTCACTTCACGCTAATGAAATCGTTGATAAGTGCTGGACTGCTGGATTATCTTTTACTTTATTGAACGTTAATAGCGTGCGGAAGACCAGAACTGAAATGAGAAACATCAGTTTGAATGTATCAGTTGTGGGGGGGGGGTGGTCATCCGTACTGTCACATAATTAAGTAACCAAGACTTGCTCCAATTCGCTTGTTTGACTCGCAGGAGACCACTGGATAGTGGAGGGGGACAAGGTGGTGGGAGCCCGGGAGGTGAGAGTGCGGGAAGCGGGATTTCCAAGGTGGCGGAAACCGGGAAGTATTGAGACAAATTAGGCAATATTTCGTTATATTTTGTAATAGAAATGAGACAAAGAGAAAGGGAACACTACGGAAAGGGCGGGGAGCCGGGAAAAAAGGTACAGGAAGGACGAGTAAAACTGGTATGGGAAGCGGGAGGTTCAGATTCCCCTGTCCCCCCACCCCACACACACACACATACACACACACACACTCCTCCTGGATACGGAGGGTGAGCACAGGCTTGAAAATCCAAATAGCAGCTACAGCATGTAGATGGAGTGAATTTGGTAATCAAGTAATTCAAAGGCTTAAAGAACCGTAAGCTAACTCTACAATGCTTGGTCAGAGAAGCAGATCTCATCTAAAACAAACTGCGTGTTGATTCGTAACGGTTCAGCTTCAGTGCGTCCCTTTTACGGTAATTATAACAATAGGATGCGTCTCGAAGTAAAACAGAACCACATGGGACAGTTCACCCAAAGTTTCTTGTTTACCTTTGAAACACCTTCTTTACAGGTAAACTAACAAACGGGTATTCGTAACGTTGCACAGGTGCGGATCACAAGAATGCTCTTAATGTTATTCCCTTTACTTGTCTACTTAACGAGCACTTCCTGTGACGTACGCGTGGCCAAGGACACAATAGCTCGAACGTTGATCAAAACAGAAAGACAAGTATAATTCTGTGTTAACGGTAGAAATGACACTTGCTAAGTCAAAGTATATTATCGATGAACCAAAAAGCGACGTAAAAGCGACTGCTGAGACGATCTGAGAATAATAACGTTCTAACCAGTTTAACTTTGAATGATTCTTTATTTGTGCTTTGCCACTAAATATTCCATTTCTTGGTCTAATTAAATTTCAACTCTACCCTCCCCTGCCCGTCTATTTTACCTGTTCTCTGTTCGAGTGAGGCCATGCAATTACAGGTTTTGGATTTATAATTGAAATAATTTTCTAAACGCCGCTCCTTGATTTATTCTCCATTGGTTTATCCACACAATATTAATCGCTTTCCTGTAAAGATCCGCGTTTTAGCCCCGTAGATTATAATTATTTACACTAACACTCCTATTAGCACTATCTGCGAACTGAGATAATTATTTGGCAGTCGACATGATCAAATCAAACGTATTTGTGAACATCTGAACAATTTTATTAGAAAAGGAAACAAAAATAGAACACAGTACGCAAAAAGACTAATCGGGTGTTGCAGGTAAAGAC